>CM060964.1:122778447-123080947 GCA_030765045.1 Tenodera sinensis | reverse complement strand
CCTGTTCCCTCTTCCCCAAATTCTCCTTCGCATTCAACTCCATGCAGCTCCATGCCAGGTAAATTGTCCGGGAGGTTAGGGAAGCCAGCTGATGTTTCACATCCTTTGGCGTGAATATCAGAGGGATTTTTCATTCGTGATTAGGGACAGCTAGAACCGTATAAAATTGCAATCATAAGGGGTAAAGAGGAGGATTCACCATAAACTATCCTAGATCATTGTATAATATTTTCATAAAGTACGGGAAGTTAAATTAACTAAATCCTCACTGGAGTTTACAAAAGTATCTCTGCAACGTCGGACAACCAGACGGTATTCCACAATAGAGTGGGTATTCATAATAGACACCTACATAAATATGTGCCAGTGTATTAAGGAACAGGAATTAATCAGGGACAAATTCTCGCTTATTTCGATGCCACCGAAAAGCAACATTCAAGATTTGGTGAGAAAATGGCGTGCGCTTGGATCCTTTGCAAATGCACAAGGAAGATAGCTATCCGGACACCTCAACTTAACTTGGAAAATAGTCAAATGGTGAGGAGTCTCCCAAAGTCCAGCACCTAATTGGCACTCTCTTGTTTTGTGTTGCAGTTGAGCCTGTATAAATAAATTACACGTGGCTACTGTAATTTCAACTTTTCTCTGGTGTAGCACAAATGAATGAATGAATGAATGAATGAATAAACAGGTCCAGAAAAGTAAGAGAAAACTGACAGCTTTGGAATTCAAACCATATCGAGGGACAGAGTCGGTGACGCACTTAGTGACAGTTGCACTCCAATTCTGGGAATTCTGGTGGCGGTGACATATCCTTTGTACTTATGCGTCTAGAGACATACGCATGGGTGGGGGGTACTAAATTGTCGAAGTATCGTTTTAAAGCGGACACAACATTAAAAGAAGAAAAAAAAAAAAAAACTGAGAATTCTTATAGTCGTAAGTCCATATGCAAGAATAATGATTGTGATTGTTTCACAGATGGAGACGTTGGTAATTGTGTACCTACGCAATCATTTCTGGTTTACTGGGAAGTTAATTGTAACATTTGTAATTCTAACCGTTCACTGCAAATATTACGTGATTTGCAAACAATGCGGCATAAGAAAACCATTAAAACTGTCAACAACATGGCTAAATTACCTAGCTATTTTGTCGATTTCTTGTGCGGAGGGTACATAGCTTTTCATACTGTAAAACAATGCTATCCTTACAAATCTATTGACTGTATAGTGCCGTTGCTCAAAAAGTGTTCTGTGATTCAACTGATACAAAGTTTGTCCTATTTTCAGTTCAAGATGTCCTTAGTTCCAAGGATTTCATCTGGCAACTCTACCGAGAACCCATGGATCTACGATTAATGAAGGCAATTTAAACTGTAAGATATGTTCAAAAGCAATTCCTAACAAGACTCAGGGACTTCGCCATTTTGCAGGTGTTTGTGCACGGTAAAGTAAACTGCTACGGCAATGTTAAGAAAACTAAACAACAAAGTTTCACGGAAAAAAAATCATGAGCATAAACTCAGCAAACTACACATAGTTGCAGCAGATGTGGCAAAATTAAGCAAAAAGAACACCTAGAACATGAGGTTAATGTTCATCAATTTAACTGGACTTGCTCGTTCTGAATTTCACTCACTGCCATATGCAAAATAACTGGCTCTCAGCTGGGAGGCGATCAGCAGAAGAAATCTCCTGCCGTGCTGAACAAAACCCTGGACGCTTTTAGGGACTTAGGTGAGCACAGGTAGTTTTAAATTCACAAGCCTTCCTCCACGTGGAATCAAGATTACATTTCCACATATTTTTTTTCTCGTATATCTAAACAGACCAGTACGTTTCCTTGCATTGCGAGTCAAATGAAACTTGGCAATAGTCCAATCGACAAACAGTGTATGTGTAAAAATATGAGGCAGCGTTGTAATAGTACACTACAGTGGGGTGGTGAAAAGATTACTCACGACGACATCGGAGCTCCCTCTGCCTATGTCCCTCACAAGGGTGGTTCCCATCAATTCCATTTTTATAGGTCGCGCGTTACTTCTTGACGAATGAAAATTTTATATGAAAGGTTGAATGCGAGTCTCTACTCAGCTTTTGCGGGAACGAGAGAGAGGAGGTACAGTCTGCAGTGAGATGACGCGCATGCTTCTGAGCTGAAGTAGTACAACACTACAAATCAATTTATGACACTTGCAGTAATATCAGCCACACGTATTATACACTATACCTCTATAACTGTTTCCGCTTAACTTTCTTCCATTTATTCTATTCCCGGCATCTCTCCCTCGTCTGAATTGCTATTTTCGTTGCATTCATACATACATCCGTACCGCACAAAACTTCTGCAGTCGACTGTATACACAAATGCGACAGAGGAAAACAGAGGTGTCTGTTATCGTAGCATAAACATTTGCTGACCTGTTTATTAAGGGTAGGCTCACTCATTGGATTTCTGCTCAAGGTCATTCGTCAAGAACGAACGCGCAACCTATAACCTGCGTTCTACTGTGTTCTCACACAGATTGTCAATTTTAACATCTGTTGTGATGCAGGTAAGCCTAACGTAAGTTAGTACAGTAATTAATGCACCCATGACTTGCCGGTCGTTTGCGTGTAACTCCGGCGGAGGGCGTGCCGGTCCTCGCCTGGCTAGGAGAAATACGGAGGGGATTCGGCACTGAGCTAGGCTTATTGTACACCCATTGGCCAACAAGACAAATGAGTTATGTCTGGAACGGCAGAGAACAACTCCACGAGTAGGTACCAAATAGCTTGCAGTTTTCAACAAGTAGGTATGTCTGACTGTCTATCTCTATGTCATGTATGTGTGAATGTAGGTCATTATGTATGTAGGTGCGCTCCAGACATGACTCATTTTTTTTGTCCACGGGGGTACCTATGTTCCCAAGGGCGCAACCCAGGGACGAAGGACGAGGTGATAGGAGATGCCTGGCGGCCAGACCCAGACTAGCGGCACCGGCATTGACAAAAGACTCTAAGGCTTCCCAAGATTGACCACATCTCCAGATCCTTAGGTCTTTCGGGGTCTTCCAGGGGGACCCCGCCCCCATATGCCACCCACCTACCCGGATCCCACGGACAACGAGGTACAGCTCCATCCCTGCCAAGCTGCACCTAACGCCTTCGCAGACATTTGCGACCCTGAAAGAACCAACGGATAAAAGTTGAATTAAATTATTAATGAAGCGAAATGGAAGGACAGGAAAATCGGAGAATATATCCTTCCCAGCATTCGCCTAGCGCCCGGAGAAACCCACGAAAAAGTTCCTGGGCCAGGAAGGTCGGCCACGGGAATCGAACCCACGACCTTGCCGCGGAGCCATCTCGCTCGGTTATACAGGTATTATAGGATTCTCTCTTTGTGTCGATGTGCAAGCTTCCTATTGCCATTCTGAGAAAGCAGGGTTCACTTCCTGTTCTGTTCCACCACGCATTCACAGAACGCCAACAGAGGCCATGGAATATCCAAAAGATATAAGCGAAACAATTAATATAGGCATGCGGTTTTAAATCGCGTCGAAGCAAAGGTCCAGTATCGCGAGGCTGCTATCTGTGCGCTGTAGCAACGAAAGGGTCAAGTTTTATCTAAAAAATGCTCTTTTTCTGGTAACACAGCTTACGGTTTACAACATTCTCCTGTGAAACAGGGCAAGTTCAGCGTTTGTAATATTTTCAGTTGGTATTACAAAGCACGCGTCATATTCCTTTCAGTTAGGGAGCGCTAGCGTGGGAAGGACCGATTATCGATCGGAGGGTTAACCAAACAATAATTTCCGCATGTTACATTTTGAGCCCACGACGGCACATGAACTGGAAAAACACCGAGACGTAGAGGTCTCCACACAAAGTTTCAATCCGCCCGTGATAAATGTACGAGATTACAGAATATGTATAACTTATTAATCTTAAGAAATCAGCTATCAAACATATGTTAACACTATTTTAGAAGAAACACCGGATTACCCACTGACAAATCATTATAACATTATCAGGTATTTTTAAACGAGAAACGCTTCAGCAGAAGTATTAACCATATGGAATTACTTCAACTTGTTCCTTTTGGGGAAACATTTTCATTGATATGAGAAGGGCCAATGAAGGGAAAAGATGAACATTTATATAGAAATACGTTTAGGTTATAAAGATAAATGCTTCTAAACACACAGTGGGATATGTTTCATTGGATGAATAGTATAACTTCAATTAGTGTAACATAAATATTATAACCTCAATTAGTGCAAAATACTGTATGTCAATTCATTGAGTATAAAAGCTGGAGGACGCAGCTCATTTTGCAAAACGCTCCGCCCCTATTCTTCCAATACTTATGTTGGTAAGACATACAAACATTTTAATTCCACCACCTGAATTAAAAAGTTGGAGGTGAATGACACCCCTCCTCTGCCACGCCTTGTCAGTTCTAGCAACTGTTTGGCATTATTGAGATATCACTTAGCAGCAACTGCATTAAGCGTGTGTGGCTGGAGGGAAACTGTTATGCAATTTTCCAGTGTCACTATGATGCTCTAATCTGCGCAAGGATGGGCTTAAATCCTGGTTACTGCTATATGACTAGTGTTATGAGAACGTCGGAGGATACCTACATAAAATCAGTGAGGTAGATTATCTATTAGCAGTTGGAATGAACCAGCGAGCTTCTCCTCATCTTACGAAGCAGTGAAAGTTTGCCGGTGAAAACTCTAGGGTCGGAGAATCCCGCTCTAAGAAAGACGTTGGAGCAAGGTTTCGTATTCAAAATGACATCAGCTGCTTCTTTGGTACATAATGTGGAATGCTGGGATACACATTAAATGCAACTATCCACTTGTTCCAGGATAATATTGGTCTAATTCAGGCGTGGGCAAAATTTTTTTTTGGAAAAGGGCCACTATTGTTAAGGTGGATTGCTTTGCGGGCCACATAATTTGATTTCTTTGCCGTAAGATTAAATTAAATAGATACATATTTTTCCATGTGCAACCTAATTCCAAAATTTAAATGAAATGTTTATATTACAATAATTGAATTAGTATTTGTCCTGTGAATGCGACACCTGGCACTGCTTCTCACGAACAAGGAAGGCATCCAACCGCTCCAGATGGCTGTCGGTGATCGCGTTCTCGTTGCGCACTTCACATGTTTCATCCTGGAGAACACTTGTTCGCATGTGTATGTGCTATCGAAAAGTTATGCGAAACGAAGTGCATGTCTATTTACGCCCGGATATTGTTCTATGGGAAAGTAGTAGAATTGCAGTAAGGGGACATTGTTACACTTATTCTTTAGGTCTGAGGTACATTGAAAATCAACGCACTCCATTTGCAAATCCTTGGGGACCTCGTCTATGTTAAAGGAGAAAGGGGAAGAAAACAGATTGAAACTCGTAATATTCTCCTTGAAGTCTTGAAGTCTAACGCGGAATTCGTTCCTTAATTCCGATATTATTTCTGCGGATTTTTGAGTTTTAAGTATCGCACTTTTGTAGGGTTGGAAAATGCACAAACTTGTTGTTGCCTATTTGTGATTCCCAAAGTGGTGAATTTGTTTCAAAGACCTTCACGTGAACAAACATAGCAGTGCTCAATTGGTAAGCCTTGGCCCGCGAAGGGCTGTTGCGCTAGCGGAGCTGACATTTACACTGAAGCATAAAAAGTATCAGAAGCACAGAATTAATCCAAAGTATTACGTCAGAGGGGTGGAGGGTGGGTGGGAAAAGATTACTCTAAACTAGTATAATTCAGAGAGGTAGCAAAATGACTGATATAAAAACCAAATTTGCGAAGAAATAAATAGATTTAGTCACACCACAGGTAAAATCCCTGAATTCAAGCGGTAGCTTAGAGCCGATGACAATCAAAAGTTTCTCTTTACTTACAGAAGGCATTGGCCGATTGTTCTTGTGGTTCGCTCCTTCAGAAGTATTGACTGTACAGGCCACGTAGATGCCATTTGCTTCACTTAAAGTGCTGGGACGAAGATTCTGGGTGAATTAGCAAATTAATGCGAAACCTGTGCAACTTTAAACAATCATCAAAGGTCAATAACTCCATTCAGATATCTCAAAATGCATCAGATAACTTTGCAGAGATTAGTCACCCACTATGACCACCACTAATAAACTTTTACAGCTGAAATGGACCATAATGATCACCGAATTAATCACCGTTCAAAGCTGCGGAAGCAGAACGTTTTTCGTCCGAATCAGCTTTATTCTAGGATGGCAATGCCTGTTTAGTTAACAGTAGGTATCTAATGAAGGAGGGCAAACATTCATTTTAGACATTTTCAGAATCTTCGGGGTCTGTGATACATTAGCTTCAAAACTTCTTACTTGAATGCCAGGAAATGAACAAATTTGTAGCATTTGATAATTTCGAATTGGGGATGTCACCCAATGAGTTCTACGTTTTCAGAGGCTGGTTTCCTTTTTCTTTCTTTATTATATCTTTTTTTTTTTCAAACGAGCCCAAGGACTACGCACAGTACTTAGAGACGATTATTATTACTATTGTCATCATCATCATCATCATCATTACTATTGATATTATTATTATTATTATTATTATTATTATTATTATTATTATTATTATTATTATTATTATTATTATTATTATTATTATTATTATTGTTGTTGTTGTTACGTTCCGACAGTCATGAATTCTGTATCTGAAGATTCACTGCTTTCACCTAATATCCGCAGCTGTTCGTATACTAGTGGTTACGGTGGTGGGTTTCCAAGTAAGAGATTTCGAGTTTGAAGCCCGCTCCCCTCTGCAGAGTTTTATATCTATAATACATAACTACTATATTTTACGTAGACATCTATGTATGACATAAATCTAGGTAAAAAATCGAAGAAATCAAAAGTTACGTACACAATGTCTACATAATTACGTCCTCTTTTTAGGCATTTCGGGAAAGACTGTCCATAGTCTAGATGAGTAGTTTTTAGAATATTTTTCGTGTATAAAAACACTGGTACTCCCGTATCAGGGCGTCATAAAACATTTAGGTACCCAATAGGTACTCTTAACGAAGAATACGCAGCGATTGTAGAAATTTTTGGCGAGGCTGTGGGAACCTCTCTGTGCAGGAACAGTATCAGCAACGGTTTCCGCGACATCGTTTGCCTTTCCGTATGTCTGTGTTGTGAAACTGGAGAGACACAGAACTCAACGAACGGTCCGTGCACCAAGGGCCAGATCGGTTATTGATGGGCATCAGAAAGGTGTACTGACTTGATTTCTCTAGGATCCCAAATGGACATTACATAAGCGTAGTCAAGATACGACTTGACATTATTTTAATTCATTGAATACTGCACGGACAGAAGTGGCACCCATACAAGCTTTAGAGCTAAGAATAAATAGCTTTCTAACAAGAGCTATGTCTTGCTTTTGGATACTGTGCAATTCTCCAATAACAGCCGGTTTTACTCCGCACAGTACTGTGGTCAGACGTAAGTTCCTTCACGTATATCGGTAGTTAAACCCGCACAATTTCGTGAACCGAGCACATCACATGGAAGCTGAATATAGGATGTAGTATTTTAGATTTTAATCTTATTGGACAAGTTTTCCTAAGTGATGAACTCGATGGAGAGGTTTTCTACACCACCTGCCGACTCAATTTATGGACCCGGACGGTGAATGTTTCGACAATGTCTCTCCCTGGCAACACAACACTGATGGTGCATCGAAACACCATGCTTTAATGGTGCTGGCTTTTCTTCATCTTACCTATCCACAGAGGTGAATTGGCCGCAACGGGCTTATATCCAGCCCTCTCGTTAGGCTTACCTCACACCCATAGCTTTTTATGAGGACACCCTAAAGCACTAATCCTTCGCAACACACCTTTAACCACTACGGTTCTCCACAAACGAATTGTGCTTCTTGCCGTAATGTGACACCCGACATTTTTCTGCGGATGCACGAGGATACAGATCGGTGTCATCACTAGATGGACATGGGTAGAATGCAGTCGCTAACCTAATCACAATTGAAAGAATAGCTAACACGATTATGATGAATGCAATCATTAACACGTTCACTATGTTTGCAATCAATAATGGTTTTAAAATGGATGAAATCAATAATATTTTCACGGCAGACCCAGTAAGTAGCACGTTTATGAGTCATGCATTTACTAACACATTCAAAACGGATGAAATACCTGTCATGACGGGCATTTGTCCCTAACACATTTATCAAACTACTGCTGTACATTAAGTTGACGTATGCCTGGTTGCTCTTCGTTATAAACGCATGATGTGTCGTGCAATTCATTTTATTATTTGTTTTTGAAAATATTGCTCTTTTGCAGCATGGTGTTTACTTGCATTGAAGAATCGTTACCATTAAAATGTACACAGACGATGAGGAATAAGAAGAACTTAGATATTTTTTCCCCGCTGCAAATATGCTCTATTTCGAATGTAACTGGTCTTCTCCTACTAAGTTACCTTTATTTCTAGCACAACTATCACAATATAAATATACTGCTACGCTTGAGTAAA
The DNA here is from genome assembly GCA_030765045.1 of Tenodera sinensis. Lineage (NCBI taxonomy): Eukaryota > Metazoa > Arthropoda > Insecta > Mantodea > Mantidae > Tenodera > Tenodera sinensis. The sequence continues at coordinate 123,072,403 of CM060964.1, read as the reverse complement.
GACTCTGTTAGAGGTCTGCAAGATGGCGAACGCAATGCATGGTAGCCTTTCTAGTCGATGTAGTCTACATTGGTCGTGAATTTACGAGTGTTTCCGATGAGCGACGAAGAAAGCACACAACGAGTGCTCACCGGTTTACTTCACTCGTACTGTTCATATGTGGTGTTCGGCGAGTGCTCGGACAGTGCATACCTGAAGTACTGTTCATTTCAGAATTGAAGAGTTTTGTTGAGTTTTTGCTGTCACCAGTGTCCCAAGAAGAGGGGGAGTGACTGGAAGGACTCCATTAGTAAGCAGGTTGTCACGTCCGGGGATTCCCATGTGCGGTCCGTAATCCTATTTTTAGTCTATGTTCGACCCGGAGGTTTTAGTCTATGGTCGAGATGCGTCCCTGAAATGTTGAAGGGACCGTCGATGCGCGGCCTAAGAGTAATTGGCTTATGCTATACTTAAATACAAACATATTTTCTTCCCATTTTGCAGACTTAAAACTGTCCGTAACTATGTGTTAACATGTTTATTATTAATGTACTTATGAGTTGTTACAGGCATGGTTAAAACATAAAGTAAAGTTTACAACCTTGTCCATTAATGTTTAAATTTTCATCTGACGTAGTAGAAGGTATGTCCTTAACTTTTACGCTGGTATAAACTTAATTTAAACTGCCTTTAGGAACCCTAACCTGGTGAGGGAGTTCTGCTGCAGTGCCATCAATTTCATTCTTAAGATTTTTTCCCTCTGTATTGCCCCAGTACATTTTGAAGGTATTTGTGACAGCGAAACTAGTAACCCCCCTTGACGATCAGAACTTTACCTTTTTGATTCCATCACATCAAGGATCTCCATGGTATGAGTGCACGCCGATCACTAACCACACAGCTACGAGGGTATGTGTGTTCTGCAAGACTGCATCACATGAAAAGACATGTACTCGGTGAGGAAGGTTCACATCACATTTGGGCAAGCTCAGGTATCTAGCACTGGCCGCACATGGACGATGCATTACATCTCGGGACACTTTTGGACGTGTTAGCCTAATCAAGTTTTCGTCTCAGCCGCATCTTGACAATCCTTGCTACGTCACTTCTTTTTGACCTTCAGACGTACAGAAACACCAATACACGTTTAGTGAAACACTTGTAAGGGCTTCACCAGGGTTGCTAACGGAACAAGCCTCTTTCTTCCCTTAATATGACAACTCTACGGCCGTCTATGAAACCTGCACGGACTATGACCTGTTTGGTTCATTAGAACAGTACCAAACGGCGATAGTCAGTGCCAGTACACAAAGCAAAGACAGAATGGAGCGGCAAGCAACAAGTCGTACTGTTTTAAGTCCTGATGCTAGGACAATTATTGAGAAAGTTCTTTCCTTCTGTGCACTAGAAAAAGAAAACAAGCAACTATGGCAGACACAAATTTAATGGTGGCTGATGGTTGACCCTAGTATTCTCTTTCCTATTGTGCAAACACATTTTGTGGGTGCAAACGATATTTACATCACCGGCTTTACAGCGTGATTTCACAGCGTGTTTAATTATACAACACCGCAAGACCTGGCAAGCCTCTGAATGGATTTTGTGTTGACCTGCTCCTCCTGCCACCCGCCATTAAATTTTGTGTCAGCCACAATTCTAACACGTGCTTTGGAATATGCTGCAGCTGCTACGTGAGTACGACAAAACGAATTCAAATAAGAGCTGCTTACAATCTAAATGATCGTGGCAAACAAATAAAAAGGGGTGTAAGAACAAGTGCTGCAGTATTAACGATTTCTCAAAACGTGCATTACGTCAAAAAATAAATCTGTCGTACACAGTTGCGTAAAAAGCTCCCACTGATAGTTACACTTATAAACAACAGAATTTAAAAGCCCTCAATCATCCTTATAGAGTGACACTGGAAATGGGTTTTAAGTTTTAGAAATGTGAGGGCCAGAGAAAACTTTTAATGGAAAGAGATAACAGAGTTTGTCGTGCAAACATTTTAACAGCCATGGGAAAAAAAAAAAAGAAAAAAAAATGAATAGGGAGAAAATCGTCCTGCCATTTACTTCGATGAATTCTATGTGCTTGAACATTATAATAAGACTAAATGTTGGTAGAGTGAGCACGACTATGGTAAGTCCAGCAACTCTGGCAAGAGATTTATTGTCGTTCATGCTGGAGGAAATAAACGGGCTTGTACCTGGGACAGCTTTGGTATTTATATCAGGGACTAGATGTGGAAATTACCACTATGATATCAACTCCCAGAATTTCTACAAATGGGCCTCGGACAAAATATTACCAGACTATCACAAAGCATATGAATGATAGATAATGCCCCTTACCACAGTGCTCCTATAAGAGGAAGAAAAGATGAAATGATAACTGGCCTTTAGAAAGTGATATGAGAATATCTGAATTATCTAAGCTCATTAGGACCCATAAATATGTAATAATGCCTTTCATTTATGCCTTCAATGTAACTAAACATAATTGTGTTACCTTATCCATTGATTGTTTTATTGTTAATGCCTCCGTTACGGACTCCCATGTTTCTCCGCGATACAATTTACATTAAAAAGTTCACAAACGCCACTGAAAATAATGAGCGAAGTTGCTCGCCACAGCTCATCTGTTTTGAATTCAACAGTAGCTAAAAAAATAAAAATAAAGGCTGTGCTTGCTTATGTAAACTTGAATGCTGAAGAAGATTCAGTTGTGTCTATCTCAAGCAGAAGCACAGACACCGAATTTGCATGTATTAATAGGTTGCAACATGCATGATTAAATTAGATGCAGAACATGCAATTAAAACTTGAGAGTTTATTACTGTCAATATGAAAAAGAAAGACCACGGAGCACTCAGTTCCTGCAACACACGAATACTACAAGAATTCTCGCACCGGTAAAGCAGACCTTTCCGGGAGAAAGCGTTGAAATATATGCTGCGGACATACGACCATTTAATACGTTTAGCAAGGTATATTTCAATTCCTTTTATTCAAATTACTGTTGATATATAGGTACATTCTGATGCTGCTGTGTGACCCTAAGTGTACAGAGATCCGCGCTGCAGAAGCGTGGGAGGAAATAATGCCAGGAATATTAGAAGTATTTGTGTTTGCAACTACTGATTTATGGACCGAAAATAACCACACGAATTTCGATAAAACATTTGGAAAGAAACATATGGACTTTCTCCTCCTACCGCAGGGAGATTTATGTCGACAATTTCATTGTTTAAAATGTAAATGCAAATTTTAATCACGTAGCCAATTTAGAGCTAACGGAACGCTTCAGGAAACACTGACCGTGTTTCATATATGGAGAATTTTACTAGAACGAAATGCCTGAATATTTTATTTGCGTACAGTATGCATGAGATCATCACATATGGACGTAACAATAAATATGCTACGTAAGATTTACAATGTCACCTTTATTAGTGGTGATATTTGCTAACGTTATTGCTTATGAATCTCACGGTTGTAAGCATGAAGGTACCAAGTGTAAAGTGTAGTAGTACCAGTAGTAGTACGGGTGTCAGTACTGCCGGGGACGGCTGCCGTGGCGGCGGCGGCGATGGTGGTCATAGTGGCGGTGGCAGTGTCGGCGGCGGCGGCGGTGGTGGTGGCGGCGGCGATAGTGGCGGCGATGGCGGTCATAGTGGCGGTGGCAGTGTCGGCGGCGGCGGTGGTGGTGGTGATAGTGGCGGCGATGGCGGTCATAGTGGCGGTGGCAGTGTCGGCGGCGGTGGTGGTGGTGATAGTGGCGGCGATGGCGGTCATAGTGGCGGTGGCAGAGGCGGCGGTGGCAGTGGTGGTGGTGATAGTAGCGGCGATGGCGGTCATAGTGGCGGTGGCAGTGTCGGCGGCGGTGGTGGTGGTGATAGTGGCGGCGATGGCGGTCATAGTGGCGGTGGCAGTGTCGGCGGCGGCGGCGGTGGTGGTGGTGATAGTAGCGGCGATGGCGGTCATAGTGGCGGTGGCAGTGTCGGCGGCGGTGGTGGTAGTGATAGTGGCGGCGATGGCGGTCATAGTGGCGGTGGCAGAAGCGGCGGTGGCAGTGGTGGTGATAGTGGCGGCGATGGCGGTCATAGTGGCGGTGGCAGTGGCGGCGGCGGCGGCGGCGGTGGTGATAGTGGCGGCGATAGCGCTCATAGTGGCGGTGGCAGTGTTGGCGGCGGCGGCGGTGGTGGTGGTGATAGTAGCGGCGATGGCGGTCATAGTGGCGGTGGCAGTGTTGGCGGCGGCGGCGGTGGTGGTGGTGATAGTGGCGGCGATAGCGCTCATAGTGGCGGTGGCAGTGTTGGCGGCGGCGGCGGTGGTGGTGATAGTAGCGGCGATGGCGCTCATAGTGGCGGTGGCAGTGTTGGCGGCGGCGGCGGTGGTGGTGGTGATAGTGGCGGCGATAGCGCTCATAGTGGCGGTGGCAGTGTCGGCGGCGGCGGCGGTGGTGGTGGTGATAGTAGCGGCGATGGCGGTCATAGTGGCGGTGGCAGTGTTGGCGGCGGCGGTGGTGTTGGTGATAGTGGCGGCGATGGCGGTCATAGTGGCGGTGGCAGTGTCGGAGGCGGCGGCGGTGGTGGTGGTGATAGTAGCGGCGATGGCGGTCATAGTGGCGGTGGCAGTGTTGGCGGCGGCGGTGGTGGTGGTGATAGTGGCGGCGATGGCGGTCATAGTGGCGGTGGCAGTGGCGGCGGCGGCGGTGGTGGTGATAGTGGCGGCGATGGCGGTCATAGTGGCGGTGGCAGTGTCGGCGGCGGCGGTGGTGGTGGTGATAGTAGCGGCGATGGCGGTCATAGTGGCGGTGGCAGTGTCGGCGGCGGCGGTGGTGGTGGTGATAGTAGCGGCGATGGCGGTCATAGTGGCGGTGGCAGTGTCGGCGGCGGCGGCGGTGGTGGTGGTGATAGTAGCGGCGATGGCGGTCATAGTGGCGGTGGCAGTGTCGGCGGCGGCGGCGGTGGTGGTGGTGATAGTGGCGGCGATGGCGGTCATAGTGGTGCTGGCAGTGTCGGCGGCGGCGGCGGTGGTGGTGGTGATAGTAGCGGCGATGGCGGTCATAGTGGCGGTGGCAGCGTCGGCGGCGGCGGCGGTGGTGGTGGTGATAGTGGCGGCGATGGCGGTCATAGTGGCGGTGGCAGTGTCGGCGGCGGCGGCGGTGGTGGTGGTGATAGTAGCGGCGATGGCGGTCATAGTGGCGGTGGCAGTGTCGGCGGCGGCGGTGGTGATAGTAGCGGCGATGGCGGTCATAGTGGCGGTGGCAGTGTCGGCGGCGGCGGCGGTGGTGATAGTGGCGGCGATGGCGGTCATAGTGGCGGTGGCAGTGGCGGCGGCGGTGGTGGTGATAGTGGCGGCGATGGCGGTCATAGTGGCGGTGGCAGTGTCGGCGGCGGCGGCGGTGGTGGTGATAGTGGCGGCGATGGCGGTCATAGAGGCGGTGGCAGTGTCGGCGGCGGCGGTGGTGGTGGTGATAGTAGCGGCGATGGCGGTCATAGAGGCGGTGGCAGTGTCGGCGGCGGCGGCGGTGGTGGTGGTGATAGTGGCGGCGATGGCGGTCATAGTGGCGGTGGCAGAGGCGGCGGTGGCGGTGGTGGTGATAGTAGCGGCGATGGCGGTCATAGTGGCGGTGGCAGTGGCGGCGGCGGCGGTGGTGGTGGTGGTGCTAGTGGCGGCGATGGCGATCATAGAGGCGGTGGCAGTGGCGGCGGCGGCGGTGGTGGTGGTGATAGTGGCGGCGACGGTGGTGGCAGTGGCGGCGGCGGTGGCGGCGATGGCGGTCATAGTGGCGGTGGCAGTGGCGGCGGTGGTGGCAGTGGCGGTGGTGGTGGTGGTGGCGACGGTGGTGGCAGTGGCGACGGTGGTGGCAGTGGCGACGGTGGTCATAGTGGCGGTGGCAGTGACGGCGACGGCGGTGGTGGTGGTGGCGGTAGCGATGGTGGTAATGGCGGTGGTGGTGGCGGCGATGGTGGTGATAGTGGCGGCGACGGTGGTGGCAGTGGCGGCGGTGGTGGTGGTGGCGACGGTGGTGGCAGTGGCGACGGTGGTGGCAGTGGCGGCGGTGGTCATAGTGGCGGTGGCAGTGACGGCGACGGCGGTGGTGGTGGTGGCGGTAGCGATGGTGGTAATGGCGGTGGTGGTGGCGGCGATGGTGGTGATAGTGGCGGCGACGGTGGTGGCAGTGGCGGCGGTGGTGGTAATGGCGGTGGCGATGGTGGTGATAGTGGTGGTGCTATTTTTGTTAACATCCTCCAACGTAGTGTGATGATGGTGGTGGTTGTGGTAGTAATAATAGCTGTAGAAATAAAAACTCGTAGGGTGTATCTATATAAACATAATATAAATCGTCTGAAAAGCGTGGAGGCTGGGAAAACTACGGGATCATACACATGTATTGATTAAGAACATGATGGCTGTTGACATTCTCAGCCACCGAATGGGCTGAAATTGGTCAGGTACTTGTATCGGGTCATCACGATTCTCCAGCTTCTCCCATTTATGCTTTCGAATGATGTAAATACATCCTAATTTTCAGAAAGTCACAGAAAGCTAACTTGTAACCAAAAGTCTCTTCATATATGTATGACTGAAATTTCGTGAAAATTGAGGAAAAACACAACCGTTTTATTTTAATCCTATAGAATAATTTAAATATTCTTGATTGCAAAAAATTAATAATTTGCCTCCGGATGCCACTTTGAAATGCCCTATTGCATGTTTAAATGTCACGCGTGTATTTTGATGTGAGTTATGCGTTTAAGCCTTTTATCGCTGCTATCTCGCTATTGATATTTTCAGGATTTTTCTTCCTGTAAAACATTCCTTGTAGAGCAGTTTTTATATTGTACTAATAAAACTTGCTACACATATTTATAGAGATATAAAAAATAAAAATTGCCTTAGGTTTTATTGTCAGATGTGTCTAAGCACATATTTTTAATTTTCATAGGAAAATTACATATATTTGTAAGTTTAAACATTTTTGGAGTCTAAATTGACGGAGACACAGAGGAACTGGGGTAATTTTAAAAAGTAGATAATTTTGAAACTAGGGTTAAAATATTAGACCAAAAGTTCAGCATTTCTGAACTGTTAGAGCAAAATAGCAGAAATTTAGGTTGTAACATGTTTGCATCGCATTACACCTCAATACTAAAAAAGCTAGCATTATTAGTTGAGAATTTTAACATTTTAGTCACACATGCCCTTAAGTTATCTTAAAATTGTGTCATGCATTGTCTAAGTTTGTTACTTGCACGTAAAGGTACAACTCTTTGTAAATGTAGGATTTAGACGTGAATATTGTATAGGTATTTAGCTATTTTTGTTGTAAGCTACTTATGTCACGGATGCCAAGCTGTAGGTATATGAGTCTTACCAGTCACTCCGTGCAGCTCTCGTGGTTAAAAGTGATCGTGAGTACTCAGCATGAACGAGGACCAATCCCCATGGCGTACAGGAAACAAAACAAACGCGAGCGAGCCACCATGTTTCCAGTGAATTAAAACAAAAAAGGTTTTTATCGCTTGATATCGCTTGTTAGTATGTCTCTAATATTTATGTCCAGATGTTACTGTTCTTTCTCGTGGTGCACGACCGGCGAAAGACAACGCTTGCAACCCATTCCCTTTCGACGGTAAGCATCCCGTTTTACCAACATGTGGAATTTGTTGAGGTAAAGCTTTTGACTGCTCACTATTTTATACGTCAATCTGTCTACATTTAATAACAACGCCCGTAACAGGCAAGTTTTACTGCGGAAATCGGAAATTGATTTCCCACAATTAATTTAAAAGGTCAGGAACTCTAGTTAAGGGTGAATATACTGGAGATCTTGAAAGCGACATTTGCGATTATGTAACACCGTTTTTATTGACTATAAACATGCTTCAAAATGGAGTGACATTTATTTCACATAAAATAGAGCATTGATTTATTTTTAAAAGCAAACATCATTATTCAAGCAGCAGACTGTTTCTTTAAAGCAGAGCAAGTATCCTTTGCAGAACACCAACTACTAAAAAAATAAGAGCATTTTTTCATGAAGTCGCATTTTTTAAAAGAAAATACCATAAATTGTGATAAAATCAGTGTCGCTGTGAAGAATACTCGATAAATATGAACTGAAATGTGTAATGTTTGCAAATAACATGTTGGATACGATCCACTAGTAGTGGGACATGCTGTCACTAAGAAAGCTATAAATAAAAACCACGTTCTCCGGTGAAACTGGGATACGTGCCAGGATCTGTAACCAATCCTGGTCAGACACTATGCTTATGCCTACTTTGCTATTACAACAAACTAAATTGTGTTATTTTAACTTTAGTAGAAATGTAATTCGATGAAGCTAGTGACCTTTGCTCATTTTGCAGTAGTTTTACTTTTCTCCAAAACTGCTCGTATATGCTTTATGAATACTAATACTGCTGCAAATAATGAATGCTCTTAATTGCAATCATTAATTTCTAGTATTACGTTGAAATTTCAAATGCTATTTAGTACAACTTTTAGCAATACATATTTTTCTCATTCACGATTATCATAATCAATTATACGAATTACAGCACCCGAAGATGACTTCTGCTGAACGAAAGTTCATCCTGTTCCCTATACTAATGGCAATTATCCAAATGCGTCCAATAACTGAACAGACACTTCTCATTTAAAATGTAAACCAAATGTGAGAATTGAGCAATGGTACGTTAAGGAATCCCTTTCGAGATCTAGCCTAACCAATAATCCCAATTTCCATCTGAAGATGAAGAATAAACTTCAAATCATCTTGTAGTTCTCTGTAAAATGATGAAAATAAAGATAATGAAATGATAAGATGAACAAAACATAGCGTCCCAATGATCTACCCCTAGTCAAATAAAGTCAAGAGTATCTACGAGCAATTGTGGACAATGCGACAAAACAGCTAAAACCTTTCATGCTATAAAATATCTCAAATACTCTTGCATAAATAGAAAAAAGACGTTAGCTTCTGGGCGTAATGTTCAAAGACCCTCCCAATCGGGTAATTTTAAAGCGAGATTTGTTTCATTGTGCTAGATTTTTCATTGTTATTTTTCCGGTGTTACTGTTGTTTCCGCATTTTTCTTTTCTATAAAATATTTATTTAGTAGAATTTTTGTCTTAGACTAACAATATTTAATGAGTTCAGAGATGTACAATACCTATAGGTATAAAACTGTTCGAGTTTTTACTTTTTTTTCGTCTCTCCTGGATTTCATAAACTAACCTATGTGATAAAACTGGATTGGGTTAAAGGAAATATATCCGAAAGAAACAGCTGAATTAAATCCTTAATTCGTGAATTTCCGAACAGAACTACACAATGAACTAAAAGCAGAATAAAATGTACCGAATATTATAATTCTATTTATTAATTTCTCATCGATAGTTGAGAAGGTCTAAAATAAAATTCTCTTCAACACTCTCTGCGAAAACTCGATATAGCCGGGCAGCGATCTTAAGATTCAGCGCAGCCTTCCTTCCTTCCGATCCTATACTCTGTTTTAACGAGAATCTTTTGTTGTACTTTCTCCTAAGTCAGCAAAATTTAAGGGTCCTCAAATCCGAGTTTGCGCGACGTGATAAAATGATGTTAACACAGAAAAAGATAAAAGGGCGTCTCAAACCTTGGTTTATTATTCTGACGGAATGCAAGAAGTTAAAATGAAGAGAAGAGGGGTAAACGCAACCAAAAACAGCGTGAAGTATATATGTATATCTCCAGACCCAATCCGCTTAAAATAGGAAATACCTACCAATTAAAAGCTATATACTTTATTTTCAATATCACGAAATCAACCTCACATAACTGAAATACCAGCGCTAAACATGAACAATATTTAACGTTTTGTTTATAAAGTGTCAATAAGGGTCGTCTGGTTGTCATTAAGTATATTCAGCTCCTTGTGGCTCCTTACTAAAGCTGCTTTAAAGGTTCCTTCCACACCTTATAAATATCACACTCATGCATAAGATACTTACGGTTAATGCTAGTATTGTTCATTGTGTTAACTCATACGATTAATTGTTATCTAATTTACCTCTCTTCGGTTGAAGATGTAAAAATAAAACAATTAGTTCCACTGTTTAAAGTAATGTGCTAAATTACTTAGCGAAAAGTTGCATACATATTTTCAACAGGGGAAAAATAATACTCAGATTATGCTTCTTTTGGCTGTTTTGAACATTAAAACATAACTAGTTACAAGACATTTAAATGAAAATGAGTAAGAAGCAAAAATATGCCACTCAAAATTTCACAAATAGAAATGAATCTCCAAAAGATAAACACAAAAGCCCTGCTGAGAGATAAGAAGGATAATTTCCTTCTGTAGGACAGCCAGCCTCAATTCAATGCACTGTGACATCATACTACCTGGGAAAGTAATTAAGCGTATAGGAAAGAATGTCAAACTGCCCAGATGTTTACGCGAGGTTATCGCACAAACATGGCTAGACGGTGTCCGTACACTCTGTTCAGATGAAATATCTACAGGGCGGCAACGTCTCATATATCGGCATGCGCGAGACATATTCTATTTGTGTTTTATCACTAACTATACACCAAGTTACTATTACTTCGCTCTTTTAATAAACAAGATACGAAGCGATCGTAGCGCTCGACAGCCAAGGTCAGTACGCCTCAACGCTTTGCCAAGTAATACCGTACGTCTGGAAGCGGGCAGAATGGAAGGTCAACACAGGTGAAAGGAAAGACAGTGGTGGCACAGGTGTACGATTGGCAATACCAAAACTCTTGCGCTTCAAATGACAGTATTGACTCTGCATACAAGATGAAATAGAAATAATATTTGATATTCCAATCCACTGGGTGCTTAATAGAGCTAATGGACGTTTCATTTCGTAAATGTTTGCCACTTACGAGTATACACCGGTATTACATTCAATATTTATGACTGTATTCAATCGTGATTCACACGTCGAGCTTTTTATACCCTTTTCCCTCTAATTATCCTTGCAATATTTGAAGTAACAGTGTTTGTTTTACTACAACGCTAAACACTACATTTTAAACTGTTGTCAGACAATTTGCTTCTGTTACCAGATTTATAGGTTTCATTAATGAAAAACAAATATACTCTACAGATAAGCAGATCCAAGCATGCTTAATATCTGAGCAGCGTTTCTGTGTAGTCATTGAAATTTGGACTCAGGAAATTTTAAGTAAACATCAAACTTGTTTTGGGAATATAGGGCTTCATTTCCCGATCATATTGCAAGTCAATAGGTTCCAAGTGAAACTCATTTTCATTAGTTATGGTGCCTTTGAGCTTCTGCATAATCATATCACGTTTCCACTCCTTTATAACCATCGTATTCACGGCTATGAGATGTGTAGTGTTCTTCTAAGTTATATTTTTAATTGTTTGAACAACTTGCCACACCCTAAACATTTTGCTACACCACCTATGGCTACAAATATACACCGTTCTTCCAAAACAGAAAAGTAAATGGGGATAATGGGCGAGAGATAGATGAAATAGCCACACTTTGAGAAGTTGTCATTCCTAGAACCCACAAGCAAACATCGCACACCGATGTTGCACTCGAAGAATCGACTGTAACACTGTGTCCGCTTGCTACCACAGAACATGCTGACCTTGACTGCTACCCGTTTTTCTTTGAATTGAGGTTGCCTGCTGTAGGAGCTTTGAGGTCGCAAATATTAAAATTCTTGCATAGTTAAAAAATGTCAAACAGCAGTTACTTTTCACCATCAGAAAATTATAGGGGAAAGCTCTGAAGTATTTTCTAGTCAAATGCCAATTTTACTACCGTCCTGTGATCGAAAAAATGTTAAATGCATTGGAAGACGAACATCATTCCTGACTTGGACGAAATCGTTCCGGTTTATTCTTTCCAGAGGTCAATTCAACTCCTTTGCGCCTGCAATGTTCGCACTTTAAATGAGTATATGCAGACATTCTTGAACGTCAATTCGAACGAAATCATTTGCGATCCGGTAACACTCTAGATTTATAAAGTGCAAGTAAATGTTTCACAAGAATGAATTCATTTAATACGTTGATTAAGCATGATAGCTATTAAGGGAGTTATCTCTGAAACCGTTAGTGTACAAAACAGACTTTGACACGTGGCCTTTTTCATTTGTCTGCCGTTTATACACTGAATACGCATGGGAACAATTGAGGAATTATATAAGCAACAAACGATGGACAAAGTGAATGCTATTTAAACGCAAAGAAACTATTCAAGCAGATGCTCTTTATTATTTGGATGCACAAAGATATCAGAAATACCTGCATATGATATATACTTTCATGCAGCACCTTTATATTATTTCACCACCCACCCATCCACCCACACCTTCACACACACAACGAAAATATGTGTGCTTATTCTGCAATAGAGAAGCAAGTCAAGGAATCGATTTTCTAAAAACCAAGCTGTGGTAAAAAATAACTAATGTTACGAACGTAAGAATAACCAGACCTAGACAACGCTCCGAGTTACTGCAACTCCAACACGCCAACATTAAAAAAAGTTGCTAGTTTCTTCTATAAAGAGCAAAACTCCAAATAATTACGAACACTCTCCACAGAAACTAACTCCCAAATAACTTCCTCAAACAGAGCACTGCACATTTCTGTAGAGCAAAACTCCAAATATGTGCAGCTTTCATACATAAAGTAACATTTCTAATGGCGGCAAATTGCATACAGAGAGCTTAACTCTAAATAACAGCAGCTGCCTGCCATTCATGCAGTGATGTTCCAAATAACTACTACTTCCACACAAAGAGTAACATTCCAGTAAGTGCAATACAACACATAGAATAACTGCACTTTCCATGTGTACTCTGTATCTCCCATATAGGTATACAGAGCAATAATCGGAATAAATTCATCTTGTCTACAGACAGTGAAATGTTCCTAATGACCAGTCTTCCCCTGTGCACAGCACCGCTTCAAACGGCATATTCTCTACATAGAGAACAACAATTGGACTATGCAATTTTCCCATGTACAGAGCAACATTCCAAGCCAACACTTTCTCTAAATACCGAATAAACATTGTAGAAACTGCGCCTGATATCCATTTAAGCCACAGTAACATTCTCTGTCATACACACAATACAACTACCGATACGATAGAATGTTATCTGCGTAATCAATACGGCAAAAGGCCCCCCCCCCCCCAAGCGCAAATAGAAGTATCTTATTGACATACTGAACACATTACCGCAGTTCCAGAACCAAAACGAGGTATTAGTACGGCAACTACGCAAAAATACGAGCTCGATATAGCTCCATTTTCATACCGTCAAAGGAATGCAACCAGAAATAATTTCTTCCCATAGCGTTTACATCTGTGTCGGCGTTATTGATTTCCATCGTGGTACACCCTCCGGTCCCCACTCCTTTTGTTTTAACTGCTCAAACAAAATAAGATATTCCCTTATAGCTTTTTATTTTCTGTAATAATTCAGCCAAGGAAAGAATACACATGTAGCATTACCAAAGTGTGGAGTAGCATTTTAAGGACTGAACAGTAAGGACATATCCTCATGTTTTGCCTTACGATTGATTCCATGGTGTAACATTTGCGGAATTAAAAGCAAAGCTACACTGACTTCTTTGCTGGCCAATATTTCCCATACATGTGAGTGTGAATTGAATTATGTTGTTGTTTAACGACGCTGTCAGTTGCCAGGATCATATCAGCGTCGCCGGTGTGCCGGAATTTTGTCTCTCAGGAGTTCTTTTACATGCCAGTAAATCTACTAACATGGAGCTGTCGTTTTTAAGCACACTTAAAAATCATCGTTCTGGGCCGAATTTGAACTCACGACCTTGGGATCGGTAGGCCAGCGTCTAACCAACTGAGCCACCCAGACCGACCATGTGAGTGTGAGTGAGTGTGAGTGTGTGTGTGTGTGTGTGTGTGTGTGTGTGTGTGTGTGTGTGTGTGTGTGTGTGTGTGTGTGTGTGTGTGTGTCCGTAATGCAAAATACAAAACAGCAAATATTTTCAGAAACGGCTACGGTCACGAAAAAATTCGTACAGGCTGCATATTTAATTGAGCTATACGGGTTTTTCTGTTTTCCTACTTAATTATATAACATTAAAAGGGAAAAAAGTTTCAAATGCAATTTATGGAAAATTCAAGATACGTATTTTATTGGACACGTTTATCTCTAAAATTAGAACTATTCTTTCCACGTTAGGGGTTTTTTTTCTTTTCTTTTTTTTTTCTTTCTTTTTTTTTTTGGGGGGGGGGGGGGTAAATGAAAATTTGCTATTTATATCCCTAAAAGATGGACTTAGAGAAGAAGTTTGGTGTCCATCTAACTGATAAGATGCGGCTATGCTCTTCTTAAACAAAGAATATAATATAATCTAAGATGAGAAACGTACTTATGTACATACTGAGTAAACATGTTTTACAAATTAAAAAAAAGGAAAGAAATGAAAACAGGTCGTATATAAATGAAAGGAATACTAAACTGAAAACTTTGATAGTACAGCACATTATAAAATACATTCAAATTTCCAACAATATAATTTGAAAGTTAGTCCTGTGATATTCGCAAGTCTTTTTCAACATATACCACCGTGAACAGACAAAATTCAAGCTATTTTACTACAATATTTCTCTTATTTAATTGCGTTTATAAGATTATTGACAGGGCACATGCACAATTCACGATGAGCTAGAGGTAAATAGCAAAATTGGGACGCAATATTTCAATGAAACGAGCTGTTAGAATGTCCAAGTTAGGAGTGTAACGCAAAGGTTTTCAACAAGAAAGCACCCTTTTCTGTGCAACCTTGAACAAAGAACCAATAAACTGATTAGTGAAGTAATCTATGGGAACAGCAAGTACGGATATGGAGAAGAATGGGGCTGGTTAAATGGACAGACAAAACAAGAAATGAAGCTGTTTACTAAAGAGGAAAAAAAGTGCAATTGGTAGAAAAGATGAAAATTAACTAATTAAACGAGAATGAACTGCTTACCAAGAAAGGCTTATCCTGAAAGGGCAGTGCACTGAAAAGAAAGGTCGGAACTGAATATAGCAGGTGACACACAATATTACGCTAAATGGTTTATACATTGTGAGGAAGAGGATAGCTGAAAAACGGAAAAAATGGCGATGACCAGGTTTGCCTTGGGCTGAAAGTTATGAATATGATTCAATCTCTTGACGGAATGGGCGCAGTAGTGGGATGAGTTCAATGAGTGGTCTTGAATGCCTATTCCGTCAAACTGTCAGCCCACGTGGAACAGGTAGAGGAAGCATGGTAGATTTCGCCCATTAAGGCTGTAGCTTCACGGAGCTTACAAGGCAATAGATAGACTTCTTTAATTAATATATCAATAGGACGTAAATATAGGGGAAAGAATATTATATTCCTGCAGAAACAATGGGATAAACTGTCTCTCAACCACCTTTTAAAACAAGCGGTATGACGTACACGAGCTTGGATCATTAGTAACGCGCAATCATTTTTTCTCAGCGATGTTGTTATACAGGAAACATAGTTTGAAGTTTGCGCTAGAGTCATAGTCTGTTCGATTACGTCTAACTCTTGAAACAGAAGAGAAAACCACGTCGCAAACATGTTACTGTCGTCATCTTGTGAAGAGCTAAGAAGTGCAGTTCATTTCTTGCGGGGGAAAGGTCAAAACTCCAGCGAAATACGCACGGGAAATGTTTGGCGTATATGGGAAAGACTGGACTGCAATAACCTCTCCAGGTGGTGTACATTCTTTGAAACAGGTCGTATGAATTTTGTTGACCCGCCACCTTCCGAATAATCAATAGGTTAACCAGTAGCTTTAACTCATCTACATGTCAGAGCCATTACAATTGCAATTCTGCAGAGAGAGAGAGAGAGGAGGGGAGGGGGGGGGGAGGGAGATGGAGACAGTCATTCAATCATTCAAATTTCTTAAGGCACAGTATAGGATATCGTGTATGAAATAAGAGTATTTAGTCAACGCGTGTGCATGCTCCACAAAAGAAATGTGCGCTACCCACAGCTAATGATTCATAAATTCATCTCCACTTTGCAGAAAAGGGAAACCTCTATCCCTCTTGTTAAAGACCAATAGCAATCCTGATTTTAAAGAAGTGACAGTTGCGTATTGACTCCACGTGGAGTCTTAGTTGCTAAAATTCTCAACTCCAGTTCTTTCTCCGTTTCAATAGGTGCAGAGATGTTGCAACTCGGGAGGAAGGGCCCGTGTTGTGAAACGATTATAAGGGTTCCCCAAAAGAGGCGGCCGAACTACACACGCATTCACTACTGAATTTACGTAAGTCAGTGTACCGGAGAACCTGACAGAAAGAAAAAACGAGCCAAGATGACCACTTCGGCAGTATGCTACAGAAAGGCATGGTTTTCTGGAAGAAATCGTGACTGGTGATGAGCCTTCAATAAAACAATATCAACAACTTATTAAGCAAATATTTGTACCACGTATTGGAGCCGTTTTCTCTGCAATTGAATAAAATATAAGCACTGAAGCAGCCAATCTTATGCAAGCTTAATGTTTCGTGTCACGAAAAGAATTTGATCGTACCACATTTTTCCGTATAATTGAGATGTGCAAGGAGCGTCACGACTCCTGAAACATCCGCTGAGTTTCGTCTAAACACCTCGGTTCACCCAATTGTGCAGTCACACATTATTTCATTTGCTTTAAGCGCAAATTCTTGTGCAAATAAAATTTGCTTCTTAACTCCTTTGTCCAAGATCATGCCTGGAATATACATAGATATATGTGTGACCAATTTAAGTGAAAAACGTGTTGTTCGACATCTAGTCCAGCCTACTTATGAGTACGCATTCAAGAGAAATTCACTAGTGATAATTCGAACGAGTTCATATATGTGAACTGTTTCCCTCCATTCACACTTTTGACTGTGAGTAGTTTAAACTGGAATTAGTTCGTGAGGTCAGTAATGAGGTAGAATCATCTTGAAGTATGACGGGGCTTGTCATTCATAATCGACTCACACGATATTTCCCAGTTATTTCTTGCTATTTATTGCTCACTGGATTCATTTTCTACAGCCTTATCACAGCAGTCTAATAATAATTGCCACCAGATGGCATATGCAAAGCCACGGCATCTTTTTAAACACAAATTGGCATTTTTATCATGACAACTCTTTGTTTTAGAAAAGTAAACAATGTTACGAGCATCGGAAATTGGCCCAAGAATAATGCATCTGAAACTCCTTTAGAAAATGTGTTTATAGGTATGTGCACACACATCCCTGTAACTAAAAGAAATAAAAAGCTTAGGTAGGCCCAAATGACCTAGCTGTCGACGGCCCTTAAACTACACTCACTCACCCAACCAATCACTCACTCACTCACTCACTCACTCACCCACTCACTCACCCAACCAACCAATCACTCACTCACCCATCCCTCCTCCCACCCACTCACTCACCCAACCAACCAATCACTCACTCACCCCTCCACTCACCCATCCCTCCTCCCACCCACTCACTCACCCAACCAACCAACCACTCACTCACCCATCCACTCACCCATCCCTCCTCCCACCCACCCACCCACTCACTCACCCAATCAACCAATCACTCACTCACCCACCTACTCACTCACCCACCCACTCACCCATCCCTCCTCCCACCCACTCACTCACCCACCTACTCTTACACATCCACTCTTACTCGCTTAGTCATTCACTCACTCACCCACCCATTCACTCACTCACTCACCCACCCACTCACTCACCCACTCACTCACCCAACCAACCAATCACTCACTCACCCATCCACTCACCCATCCCTCCTCCCACCCACTCACTCACCCAACCAACCAATCACTCACTCACCCGTCCACTCACCCATCCCTCCTCCCACCCACTCACTCACCCAACCAACCAATCACTCACTCACCCATCCACTCACCCATCCCTCCTCCCACCCACCCACCCACCCACCCACTCACTCACCCACCCACTCACTCAATCACTCACCCACCCACTCACTCACCCACTCACCCATCCCTCCTCCCACCCACTCACTCACCCACCCACCTACTCTTACACATCCACTCTTACTCGCTTAGTCATTCACTCACTCACCCACCCATTCACTCACTCACTCACTCACTCACTCACTCACTCACCCACCCACTCACTCACCCACTCACTCACCCAACCAACCAATCACTCACTCACTCATCCACTCACCCATCCCTCCTCCCACCCACTCACTCACCCAACCAACCAATCACTCACTCACCCATCCACTCACCCACTCACCCATCCCTCCTCCCACCCACTCACTCACCCACCCACCTACTCTTACACATCCACTTTTACTCGCTTAGTCATTCACTCACTCACCCACCCATTCACTCACTCACTCACTCACCCACCCACCCACCCACCCACCCACTCACTCACCCAATCAACCAATCACTCACTCACTCACCCACTCACCCATCCCTACTCCCACCCACTCACTCACCCACCCACCTTCTCTTATACATCCACTCTTACTCGCTTAGCCATTCACTCACTCACCCACCCATTCACTCACTCACTCACTCACCCACCCTTCCACCCGCCCATCCACTCACTCACTCACCCACCCACTCACTCACTCACCCACTCACCCATCCCTCCTCCCACCCACTCACTCACCCACCCACCTACTCTTATACATCCACTCTTACTCGCTTACCCATTCACTCACTCACCCACCCATTCACTCACTCACTCACTCACTCACCCACCCTTCCACCCGCCCACCCACTCACTCACCCACCCACCCACCCACCCACCCACCGACTCTTATACATCCACTCTTACTCGCTTACCCACTCACTCACCCACTCACTCACACACTCACCCTCCCACTCACATACTCACCCACCTACTCACGCATTCACTATCCCTTAGGTAAAAAGTTGAATCCGCAATTCACCAGGATAGTTGCAAAGCTGCACAATAAAACTCTATGCCTTTAATGCCCATTCTTTCTTTGCTATGTGACCACAAGAAGTATATTCCACCAAAAAAAAAATCTTTAGAAAAAGGTCCATGTGAATTTGTGTGTGTGTGTATGTGTGTGTGTGTGTGTGTGTGTGTGTGTGTGTGTGTGTGTGTGTGTGTGTGTGTGTGTGTGTGAACAAGGTAATTCAAGAACAAAAACTCCAATAAATACCAAACTTTGTGTAAGTTCAATCTTCTCCAAAGATGCGACACGAAGATTTTCAAGAAAAGCCACCCACCACAAACTAGCTTTTACATGAATAAAGATTAGATTATTTTATTTTCCCAAAGTGACTAAGGATTATTATTAAATTCAAATATTTAAAATATTTATACGAGGCATAGAATTTATATCTTGAGTTTTCGATAAATATCCAATAAATTAATTTTCATTCGGAAGTAATTTTAAATGATAGGTAAACTATAAGAAATCGAAAAAAATGTAGATTGCTTTAGACCGTACAATTTATCTCAATTTTTTCTGGTCATCAGCCATTTCCGAGATATGCTTAATATTGGTTTGAATTAATCACTACTATGTCATTTTGTTAAAGTGCTGTCGACATTGAGTATCTTTTCGCAATGTCATGGAAAGAGTATGGGATTTGATATTTAGCATTGACCGACAGGATTTTAAACATCTTACGATTCGGTTTCATCTAAATGTCAAATGAAACTTTCTGCAAAGGTTTATAAACATAAATAATATAAAGTAGACAGAAAAATAAACTTTCGCAAAAACAGTGTATACAAGCTATGCAAAAATAAACGATAGTGGTAGAGAAAGTTAAGTGAATGTAACACATTAGATTTTTTTCCACATGGTAATTGTCTATTTGTTTTTACTTTGACTACCATCTACCTAGGAGGTATCGTATTCCACCCAAAAGTTAGAAGTCGAAATTCCATCGGAAATATACGTTTTGAGGCCTTCTGTAAAAGAATTTAGAAAAAGATAGTTACGAAACTTGGCATTTAAGTTTCCCTCTAAAGATACCATGCGAAGTTTTCCAAGAAAATACATCCACCCCAAGCCACGCTTTCATCCCAAATTTTTTATTCTCAAAAGTTTTTAAGAATTGGATTAAAATAGGTATCATAAATTTAAGATATTTATATGACATAAAACGTCTCTTGAATTTTCTGGTTATAGCCTGTGAAGCTGCTTCTTTCTAAAGGAATTTTGTATGTTTTATAGTTAATGTTGTAAATCACAGATGGGGAGAACCGACACATTGTGCCACTTCTCCTGCATGGTAGTTTTAATCCCTTCCACTACCTCACAGCGGTTAGCAACCAGGCCACGCCTCCCGCTATTGCCTGTCTACCTCAGAGAACCGGCCAGTCCTTCAAATTGTGTCAGTAAGTGGAGAGGATAAATACTCGATGGCACTGCTGTCACCCCTCTTCCCCATGCCTGTTGTAAACCTTAAGAGCTAAGACAAAAACATACCGTACAACAATACAGAACTCTTTAAAACATAACTTACTACAAATAACTTTTCTATGATAGCCGTTTCCGAGATATAGGTACGTATGCATTTTTCAATACCTACCTTTGTCATAAAAAGCGCTATCTGTATACGCTTATTTCTCGCGATGTCATAAAAAGAGCATGGAATTTTAAGGCCAACGTATAGCAGCCCGCTTTTGAACATCTGCCTATTGATTCAGATTTGTGCCTACAATGCAATGTGAAATGTAACTGTTTATAGAAAGGTTTACACAGATTACCGTGAAGTATTTAGAAAAATGCCTACGTATTTGTGAGAATAGTAGCTAGAAGTTATATAAAAATAAACCATAGGTGTAGAGAAATTCATGCAAACGTAACGCATCAGATTTTTTCTCGTCATGGCAAAAGGATGGTGTTTCAAATCCACTACATAGCGATCCACTTTTTAAAAAAATCTATCGCGTTAGCCTACTCTATCCATCGTATCCTATAACGAAATGTGCAAGTGTGTAGTGAAATTTCATCTGTATTAACAAGAAATATATACAAGAATATGTTCTTGTAGGAATAGTTTGCAGAAAAGTGAGTACCTATAGAAATTCATGTCACTGCAACACACAATTTTTGTTTGGTACTTACGCGCAGCAAATTTTGACTTATACTGAAATGTTGACACTTGAGTGCCCTGCCTATGAATGAATGTGCTATGTGTTACGTGTATAAGTGCAGATATTTTAATATATGGTATCTTAACATGTATCCACTTCGTTGTGTTAGTTGTTTATCTTCGTCTAACAGTTTTCCCATAAACATGTTTGCTTCCTGACATGTTTGCACGGTCGCAACCGCGCAGCGAGATGAAAAACGCCTGTGAGACAGACTATACCTCCTTTGGTTTATCTTGTCTCTGCCCTACAGAAAGAGAAAGAGATATGTTGAAAAGAGAAACAAGTACTCATCCCTCTGTCTCTATTGTTATGGAGAAGGCGGGAGAAGTTCGATCCCTTCCATGCAATCGGTGGTGGATTGTGAAGAACTAGCAGTAGTTCTATCACAATTATAAATGGAAGAAATACATCTAAAAGTATATATGATCTCCATAGCGCCTTCTATTCCAAAAGTAATGATATAATTTTGAACTTTAATTTCAAATAATATACACACAAGCACACACACTGCAATAGTCCGACACTGAACACATCACAAGACAAGACAAATTCAGAGGCTCATTTCCGGCGTTTTTGACCGCAAAGCATGTTTTCTGCCCTCACCCATAACCTATTGTTGGAAACCACTTGACACTTTTATGAATTATGATCCTCGAGCCAAGTTAACCCGCAGTAGGTATATCCGTTTTGCTTCACACCTCAACGCGCTAACCACTGGCCTAGATAATGTGAGGTCATTAGCCTTGCAAGGAAGGCATGTGCCACGACAAACGAATGTATTACAAAGGACCAACAGTACAGCATGGAAAAAAAAAAAAAAAAAAAAAAAAAAAAAAAAAAAAAAAAAAAAAAAAAAAAAACCTGACGATACGGCAAAGCCGAAGAGTACAACGTATGAACGACAGCAGACAAATGTGTGGCAATATAAGAAGTTCAAACCACTAGAAACGTACAAAAAACCTCAAGATATGGCAAAGCTGAGCAGTACAATGCAGAAGTTGCATGTTGCCAGTCAGCAGCATACGCAGAAGTACTTCGTGCACCCAAACTTGATCTGCCTTCCGCTGATGAGAGTGATGAGTTCAAAGCATTCGAACTCATAACGTAGTTCATTGCCGATCATACTGTGTGAGTGTTGACCTCGAAAGGAAGTTGCCGTGTTCTGTGTTCACTTGCGTCTAGGGGTATGCAAAACTAATGATGACATGACACTGTAGTGAACAGGAATAGGCATAATACCTAATTCAAAGCTTAGCGTAAAATAAGTAGTTCCATTAACTAAGTTTGAATAAACCTTACTCGTAAAAGTGATATACGGAGTATCACATTCTTGGTAGTTACGCGTTGTAAAACGTCTGCATTGTTTTTACTGACTAGGTTATCTATATTAGGTAGGCACAATACTGTTCGTACGGGGACATAAAGCTGACAAAAGATGGTCGTTTCTGAGACGACTACGCGCAGTATTTTTAGCCTGGTTAAGTTTTGATAAAAAAAAGTTAGCAGATATAACTAGATGCAAATATTGACATCATTTGTGCTGCGAGATCATGTGACACGGGAAAGTTTTCATCAGACAACGATTCATATAGTTCAATGCCGGCCATTTTAATTCGAGTACTGTTTTGTAAGCGAATTAGCTCTAAATGCAGAGTATTGGGAGCTATAGCAGCCCTGAAGGAATAAACACATTTCATTCTCGATTGATAATATATCTGAAAACCTAATCTTGAATACTTTGAGAAGATTCTCCATAATGTTAGAATAGCATTCATAACTAGGTATATAGTTTATAATGCCCAATATATTTAATATTAATTGAGCTTCTTGAAAACTACAAAGTAGCCTAATACGCTGCGACATGTTGACTTTGTACACGCCTGATGCTATAAGCCACGCTGCACGGTCACTGATCGCAACACAACACAAAACGTGGAGGGATTGAAGGGTTAGCAAAGTCAACAGAGCCCGCGCGGACAGATCGTCCGCATTCCTGTGATAAAGCATTCGTTACAGTATGATTTTTTCGTCCTGAACCTGGTTACCTGTGTGCGCAGTAGTTGGACTAGTCCACTATCTTCTGGGAGGAGTTTTGGGTAGGTAGTAGCCGAGTAGGGAGTATGTGCACAATGCGGGTAACAAACGCAGGTAAGGAGAATACTGACAGTCTTCTGCATTTCTGCAGGGTCAGGTCCAAATAATCAAGCTGTACATTACAGCATTCGTTCCGCCCACTCTGCGTAAAGATGTCTGTGGCACGTCTATTTGAATGTGCTAACCGACCTGAAAACCTACTAGGTACTTCTTATAAGTAAAATTATAATACCGCAAATGAAGCAAATATTGATGCAATATTGTTCATTATCCTGCCCTCCATTACCAGCACAAATATCTGCACTTGTACCCCGAACTGACTGTTTCTCACGAGTAGTGAATTTTTCGCTGCTATCTTTAAGTCATCATCAAATCCAAATTCAGGTGGTGTTGAAACTTCCAGCTATTGATGAAAAGTTCATAGTTTCGATTACTTCTATCGAGTATAGTATAGTAGATGTTACGTTATTTTGGTTCTAAGTTCTGGTGCATTTAAATGCCTATAAACTACAAAAAATGCTCGTAATAACACTAGATGTGCGCAATATTTCCTTTCCATAAATTATTGTAATAACGCTATAAATTCATATAAAATGATGTTAGTCGCCAAATCAGTTAACAAAATTAAAAAGCACCGGATACTGATACTGTTTATCTTCCAGTACAAGATCTCTTGTTACAAACAGTTTAAAGTGGTGTTTCCAACGGACACAATAATGTTTGCACAAAGTTCTACATTCCTGAAACATAGGAAAAACGCATTGGTAGAAATGATCTCTATTGCCCAGCCAGGTTCCCCACAATTACCGTTTTCAGTGTCGAATGGCATTGTTTCTCACAAACTAAGTAGTAAGTATTATTAAATTGTAGTTAAAAGCATGCTTTTGTTTGTCATTGGTGCTCTCAGTAACCACAAAAAGAAGAAAAAAAGTGACGTTGCATCCACACGACCTACCCTACTCTCCCTTCCAAAAGCTGATCTTTCAACAGTTTATTGATGTATAGTTCGTTTTGAATCCAGATAAAATTTAAATTCTCATCTACGCATTTTACAGCAGGATACAATAAGTAAATCGATATTCGGATTTTTAAACAGCGTGTCGCCATGTAATGGCTTCGAAATTCCATACCCTTTGCATCACCACGAGGAAAAAGAAAGCGAATAACGGCTTCCCATTAGAGGAAAACATTAATACTTTTTATGACTGGCCTAGTAGTTCAGCTGATAGAACACCTACCTGCTGTTCGAGAGGTATCGGATTCGATTCCCGGCGGGGGGGGGGTGCGAATTTTCTATACAAGATTATTCTTTACCCTCTCTCAGAGTCTGAACGTATGATTCAGAATGTGAAAGCATAAAAACCAGAAATCCAATGACAAAGGCCGCCAGTTGTAGATGGGTTATAAATGGAATTAAAACAAAATGAAACTTCTAATCAATAATAAGGAATATCTCGAAAATGGTTAACTCCACAAAAGGAAATTGACAGAAATTGTGTGCTTTAACGATATTTACATTTTTGCGTAGTAAGATTTTGAGTATCCCTTACGCTTTACCAATTACAATAAAGTCTTCCAGAACGAAGAGTACTTTTCAGGGCCTTCCACAAAATTCAACACATACATTTCAATTGTCATGCAGATATCTTAAACAAATGATTTTTCAACAAAAATCGTTAGCTTTGGGAAAACTAAAACTAACGCAATTTTTTATAGCGTAGTTTGGGGTGGTGGATTTTATAATTGATTATTTTGTTGTTTAACGACGCTGTCAATTGCTGCGACACACCAGCGTCGCCGGTGTGCCGGAATTTCGTCCCGCAGGAGTTCGTTTACATGCCAGTAAATCTACTGACATGGAGCTGTCATTTCTAAGTACACTTAAAAACCATCGGTCTGGGCCGGATTTGAGCCCGCGACCTAGGGATTAGTAGGCCAGCGTCTAACAACTGAGCCACCCAGACCGACACGGATTTTATAGAAATGCTTCGTGTCGCATCCTTGGAAATGCTGAAGGTAAATTCCAAGTCTGGCATTCAACAGAATTGTTCGTTTTTTAATTATGCTGTACAAACAGACAGACAGACAGACACATACACATACACACGCGCGCGCGCGCGTTTCTAAAGAAACAGAAAGAAAAAAAAAAGAAGAAGAAAGAAAGAGAGAGACAGAGAGAGAGAGAGAGAGAGAGAGAGAGAGAGAAATTCATGGAGCTTGAAAACATACATATTTGCGTGAAATCTTGGTACCCAATTTTTAGGTAAGTGGTGAGAAATTAAAAAGTGGGAAAGGATACAGTGTGCAATTTGCTTGCATTTTATGCTTTACTTACGGAAGAGAGAGTGCAAAAGACGTATTACGGCAGTTTAGGGTTAAGAGTGTTCAGAAGTGTTTATTTATAAAGTGTGTAAAATTCCATTTCAAACGAATAATCAAGTGAACTTTACCTAGCGTTGAGTATTTTACCTATTGGAACTATTAGCTCGCAACGATACTGCGTAATAACAATGAAAGGTTCCTTCTAACAATTCATTGCCTACCTACTCATAGTTGTAATTCACGCTGCCTTTTCTTGCAAAAGGGGTGTCAGCTGCCAAAATTTTCCTCGCCAATCATAGACAACTGTAATTCAACAGCAATTTGGACAGAAAACGTGTTTGTAGCTTTTGCTTTGCATAGATGTAATGGTCTAACCAAGATCGACAGCTTCTGTTAGTTCGGATACAATTGTCGTCTATTCTTTCTCTAAAACTACTCTGCTGGTGAGCGATGATTAAGAACCATCTCCCCAATGGGCTGTGCAAATCTGAAAGCAGCAGAGACGTCCTTGCGCTCACTTCTCTACTAGCAAAGTGTTAGGTTTTATAGCAATTCTCTCAACGAAATGAGACCCACACGTACACAAAACGAATTTAGTAATACGTACTGTTTGGGAAAATCTCTGTTTCTTATCGTCTTACGGGGTCTAGCAAGGGGTGAGGATAACTAGTGACCAATGACAGTTGCAATAGGGAGTAAGGGGTGTGGCACAGTAATGAGGAAAAGCAAAGGTGGTGGGGAGGGGGGTGGGTAAGATACTCCTGGCCTCATAAGACATCCACGTTTTAATTTTCTTTAGATTTATCTCCAAATTCTTAATGCCTATTATGAAAAAGGTTGCAAATGTTGCTTGAAATAAGCAGCATTTATTAAGGTAAACGATTCTGTGTTACAAGAAAAGCTTTTACTTTGTCCTTAGAATGACAAAAAAGTGTAAACTTTTGCGCTACACATAATGTAGTACTATATTGAAAAATATGAAATGTTTAATCCTTCTACAAATTCTCCCTACATTTATTATGAAATTAAAGTTCGTATCGAAATAAGTTTAAACATGTTTGTCTATTGCATTATATTAAACTACAGTTTGTGCTTTCGGATGAAAGGTTCTCTTCTAATACGTATGCAATGAACAGCATACATTAACGTTTAATTACATTTCTGTGAATCTGCAGTTTCTGAAATTGTCGAACTGTGTTACCAGCTTGCCATAGATAAATAATCTGGTCACGTGTAGCTTCTGATGTATACGGCATGGTGCCAAACAAGCAACAGTTGAGTAAGGATCTGAGCCGTCAGAAATAATCAATACTTCCCTTTCATGTAATTGATTATAACTATGTCCACCCAGTAGTTAGAATACCACTGTCATTGGAGAGGGGTAAAGAAAGGGAAAGAAAGGGAAACTATGAAGGCCTCGGTAAATAATCACGATACCCTTGCATTTTACTAAATTCGTTTTCTGTACATACACAGTAGGGTGGTATTGCATTCCACAAAAAACTTCCACACCTAGGCTTCACCGAAAATACATGTTTAGAGGGTTCTCTGAATGAATAAGTGAATAAAGTAATTTTTAGAGAAAAAAAGTCCGTATGTCTGTGAACAGCAACTCAAAAACAATAAGTACCAAACTTAGTATTTCAGTTGAATATCTTTCAAAGATACGACCTAAAGATTTTCAAGAAAATAACTCCACCCATCACAACTATCCTTTACATGAAAGAGTTTTCAAACTTTTTTATTGTCTCAAAAATGGCTCTAAAGGGTTTGATTAACAAAAACACATTAAAGACATTTGCTACATAACAAATAAAATATACACATGTTGGACTTTCTAGAAGCAGCCTGTGAAGTCCTCTGCAGTTGGAAAGTTGTATAATCTTGTCATAACTGCTAGATGTCAAACGTATAACACAAAAGTTGTAGCTCTTCTTAAGTGGCATGAGCCATTTCTGAGATATTCATTTTAATGGCTCAAATTGTTAAATACTTTGCCATCCCTTTCAAGTCCGGTCGATTTGTTTCTCACGGTTGAATGTAAAGAGTGGAATTCCAAGGCCACCATTTAGCGTCCGGTTCTTAAACATTTCACCATCGCTGTTCCCATGATAACTATGGTGAAATGTGTAATGTAGCTATTTCTGCAAAGGATTATCTCGATTAAAGATGTAGACGGCAAAATATGCAATCGTAACAATGATTAATAAAGGATAGAAACGTGAATGTAACACATCCGATATTTTCTAATTCATTTTAGCTTAACGCTGAACTTGCTATTTTTAGAAACAAACCAACTAACCTCCACCTTTTTATTGATATCCATCAGTGTACGAAACCCCTTAGAGCTGCAGCGGAATTTTGTTCTAGCATCTAGATGAATCCCCAAATTGCAAAATGTTACTATCTCTATGGGAAACTGTGCGAATCTGCCATCAAATAGTTTTGTTCATGAGTTAAAATTAGTGGGAAAACTCCCCTTAATAGGAACATAAGGTACGCGATCCTAAATGGTTCCATTATTTCCATTAGGTCATTAGTATATACAGTCTGGCACTGTTGATCGAAATAATTACGGATTGCATTAGAATCTCGAAGCTGTCTTCCTCCTGAATGCACTCGAAGTCGTGATCGGTGAAACTTTCCAGAAGTGTTCTTTTTTTCGAAAAATAAGTTCAAGCGCTCGTTAGCTGAACTTATACGGAAGCCATTTGTATGCGCTAGATTTTTATTTTAAGACTTAATTTACCTCATTATTTTGGAAAAACGAAGCGAAGGAATAAATTGCATTTGTGTGCTAAAGATGTGCTTTCATAAGACATTCTTCATGAGTTTTACATCTACAGTTAAAAATCTAGAAAGATTTGTCTTACGTATATCAAATTTACTTCAGATTACACGAAAAAGCCTTTCTTGTCGACCTATGCCTCAGAGAAATGTCGAAATAACTCTCCATATTTTATTTGCGATTTCTATTATACGCTTTCAAACTCAGTGTTTCAGCATATCTTTGTTTATTACCTTGCAAGCTCCCGTTCATTTACAATATACGAATTGTATGGCTACAGTAACATTAAACGCAATTTATTTCCTCATTTTTCAGTTATTTCTAGATTGCTCACAACAATCCTCTTCTAATATACATAGTGTCATAATTAATTCCTATTCTACTGCTCAGTAGGTTTAGTTATAATAGCATTGAACAATAATATAAAGAAAAACAGAATTGGACAAGCTCTTGGAATATTTTTATCATCATCATCATCATCATCATCATCATCATCATCATCATCATCATCATCATTAGTATTACAGCTGGGATTTTTATGCAGTATCACTCAGCAAAATATGTACATAAATATGCAGTAAAATATGTAGAATGGGGAAAATATGTAATATCGAATATTTCCAACTTTTTATTTTCTTAGTTACAACACTGAGATCATGTTTATACATTTTTTAGCACAGTCAACAATTAGGTATTTTTCAATGTTTTCTGGGGTCATTGAAAGACTTTGTCACTGAGAATGTTCTTATAGACAGAGAAAGAGCTTTCCATGTCACATGATGTATCTGGAGCAAATTTTAGGAAAGGAATTTTTCCTGGAGAAACGGGTGGAACTACATCATCTCCATTTAGAATATACACTATGAAATGTAGAATAGCCAGTGTTTCTCTTTAACACATTTTGCAATTTACTTAATACACTTGCACCATTTTCTCCATGCACAGCACTTAGTTTTTGAATAAGACCCCAATAGAGCCTTGCATAGGCAGTTCTGACGTTTCTAAACATTTGATACTTCCTGGAAGCCAGCCGAAGTTGCTCCTGATGTAGGCAACTGAGGAGACCACTTTGGAACCGCCTGCGGTGCCGTAGTAGTAAAAGCGGGACTTAAACACTACACAAAAAGACCACTTTGGAGACGCTAAAGACAGCCTGGGACTCACAAACACATGCAGCACTTCAGGAACAAAAGAATCTACAACAGTCTTTATATCATCTAGTTCAGACGTGGGCAACCTTTTTTGGAAGAGAGCCACTATTGTTAAGGTGGGTTACTTTGCGGGCCACATGATTTGATTTCTTTACCGTATTAAACAGGATATCAATTCTAAGATAAATAATTTAAAAATAGCTAATATATTAATATTTTATTAAGATATTAATTACACGTTAGTCAATTTGAAGATTAAATTAAATATACATATTTTTCCATATGTAATATAATTCCAAAATCTAAATTGAACAACATAAATTATAAATAAAGTATTATTTACCCTTGTATATTTAATATACATTTTAGATTAAAATTTAAATGAAATGTTGATATTACAATAACTGGAGAACACGTGTGTGTGTGTGCGTGCGTGTGTGTGTGTGTGTGTGTGTGTGTGTGTGTGTGTGTGTGTGCGCGCGCGCGCGTATGTGCTATCGAAAAGTTATGCGAAACGAAGTGCTTGTCTATTTATGCCCGGATATTCGTTTATGGGAAAAGTAGTGTGATAGAATTGCAGTAAGGGGACATTGTTATACTTATTCTTTAGGTCTGAGGCACATTGAAAAGCAACGCACTCCATTTGCAAATCCTCGGGGACCTAGCCTACGTTAATGGAGAAAGGGGAAGAAAACATTAAAACTCCTAACATTCTCCTTGAAGTCTTGAAATCTAACGGGGAATTCGTTCCTTAATTCTGATATAATTTCTGTGTATTTTTTATAGTTTTGGTTATCACACTTTTGTAGGGCTGGAAAATGCACAAAGTTGTTGTTCCCTATTTGTGATTCCCAAAATCGTAATTTTGTTTCACATGCCTTCACGTGATCAAATATAGCGGTGCTCAATAAAATCGGTATATACCTTGGAGACGTGTTGGAGACGTGAATTAAGTTCGTTCAGTTGTATCGTTATGTCTACCAGAAAGGCAAAATATGACATCCATTCTACGTCTTTAAATTCAACAATAGGTCTGTCCTGCTCCTCCATAAAAGCTAGTATTTCGTTTTTTAGACCAAACACTCGCTTCAACATTTTGCCACGGCTCAGATATCTTATTTCAGTATAATAAACTATCTTCTAATTCCGAATCGAGATTTTGTAAGACATTTTTAAATTCTCTATGTCGCTAACCACGTGAACGAATGAAATTCACTACTTTTACAACGACTTTCAAAACACTATCTAAATTTAGGGATTTAGCACAAAGGTGTATTAAGCAGTGATATTGCATTACAGAAATGTTTCCTTCTTTAGCTGCCTCAGCTTGCAGTAATTTAACTAACCCTTCTCGTTTTCCTGCAAATGCAGGAGCTCCGTCTGTTGTTGTGTATATTTCACGTCAAGCCGGTTCAAGGTTTCAGTGACACCCCCCCCCCCCCCGCCCATTAAATCATTGGCTTTGGTGGTGCCTTTAAGAGGAACAAGAGCAGCTAATTCTTCTGTAATACTGAAATCTTTACCAACTCCCTTTAGGAAAATTGCTAATTGGGCAGTATCGCTAGCATCGCTACTCTTATCGAGTGCCAGAGAACAGAACTGGAAATTTGTGGCTCGATATTTTGAAGTTCTCTCTATACTGGACGCTAATTCGTCAATACGGCAAGCTACAGTCCTTCGTGACAAGCTTAATTTTGCAAACTGCGCTTTTTGTCAGGACATATAATATCAGCAACACACTCAATGTATTCTTTAACAAACTCGCCATCTGAAAATGGTTTAGATTTCTTTGCAATAATTTCTGCTACTGCGTAACTCGCATTTACCAGATTCAGTTTGAAGTGACATATTCTTAAAAATTAACTGCTGTCCCGAAAGTTCAATTTTAAGTTCGGATACCTTATCTTCACAAAATGGACCCTCAAATTTATCATATGAAGACGCATGTTTGGTGCCGTAATGTCACCTTATATTACACTCCTTAAACACTGAAACTGTTTCACTGCAAATTAAACACACTGCTTTCTTGTTTATTTCAGTAAAAAGTACTGATTTGTCCACGCCGCTACACTTAGAAGCCATAATTATCACTTAAGAAAAATTACAGAATCAAACATCCCACTACCACTGATACTACAATGTGAGCGAACAACTGCAAGCTGGAAACTAACTTGAGATTTCCACAAAGTGTAATGATAATTTAATGAAACATCGGGCACAAACGCGCCTTTGTAAGTAGCAGCGTTACCGCGAGGTCAACAATGCACGGAGACTTCAAAGGGATGCACGGTAGGTAGGATTATATTATCGTGCTATTAAATGGTTAACATCGCGGCATCGAAGGGTGCGATTAGATTGCAGGTATTCAGAATGCAACGTTGTTTACGTTTTCTCCAAATAAGCATCCACATAACAGCGTGGTCGTTTATTTCTTAGAGTAGCAAGTGGACAATAACATAAGCAAGGCTCTTATTAAGTGCAACCAGAGAACTACTCAGTGCTAATAATATCAAACCACATTTTCTGCTTGCATTACGCCGTGTCTTCGCTGTCAGTCATTTTCACTCGAATCTATATTCGGTACACATTATCTCAACACTTTGCACACACTGTCATTTATATAGGTAGTCACATTTCGCTTTCTTACGGTATGTTTAAAGCGTGTCCATATCTGGTCAATCGGATTCAGACAACGGTAATATAGTGGAAACCTGAGGACTTCATGACCATGGCCTTTGCCATTTCCTTCATAAATAATATAACTTATAAATATCACTGTGGGCAGTATGCGATGTGAAGAGCAAATGTCACTGCGGGCCACATGCAATGGGATCGAGGGCCGCACCTTATCTAGATGTGCACTAAAGAAATTAACGGTTTCTATCCATGTTCCGCACCTCGTTGATCGTGGTTCCGGAGGCAGTTGTATCTCTAGTAATTGCTGCTTATAAAAGAGCACGTGTGGAGATTTTAGAAAAACCTTTGTTGCTGAAATTATCCTGTTCATTTGCAGAAACTTTGCTCTAATAACTTCGGCAACAGATTGCAGTCCATGAGCCAAGCAGGTAAAATGGAGGATATTGGGGTAAAACTCTCAGAGCAGTTGCAGCTTGAACAATATATACATCACTAATACCTTCTAGTCTTGCACACCAGTTGGTCACAGAACTTTTAATCTATCATTGACAAATCTTGCAATAGTTGGGTGATTTGCAACGTCCACCTCTACAGCAGAACAAACATGCTTCCAACTATTGAGGCAACCAAAACAGGCCCACACTCTGAGTGTCAAACTTCAACACAAATGTATTTCTTTATTTTATTTATATACGAATAGGAAAATGCTAAAATACGTAATTTTATGTTAAATCACTAAAAATGTGTAATATACTAAGAAATATGTAAAAATGTGTAACATGAGAGTCAGTTATATTATCCCCAACATGGTGCTATGTAAACATATATTTTCCCAGCATCTAAGTGGCAAGGAAAAATATGTAATTACATAAAAATCCCAGCTCTAATTATTATGATTACTACTACTATTACTATTACTATTATCTGAATTGGATGGTGTAATTCGTTTCTTGCACTGGCACCCTTGGCTAAAAACAGGAGTGAGGCTAGCTAAAACACTAGTATTCTCTTGCTATGAAATTAATTATATGTTCAAAACAGAATAATAAACAGCCATGTTAGAATTTATTTGCTTCTTTTAATTTGTTCTCGTTAGTGCAGATCCAGTTGTGAAAATGCATATGTTCTACAGGCGGTCGTTTCGTGGCTCGGCCAAGATTGCTCGTATGCGTGATTCGCTTGCACTGCAGTGATCTCGGTATGTTCCGCTAATCGTCGGTCATTAGCAATGACCCGCAAAGAACTACGCTGTATCAGCTGTGGACGTCAACTGTTTGTTGCTACTTTGTTTCCTGTTAAAGACTACAGCTTGTTCCCTGTACTCCAGTTCCAAGTAGAGATACTGTTAGATGTCTTGGTTAATAAGTTTAGGACAACGGGATCGCTAAACCTAAGAAGCAAACAATACACGTTTTCTAGTGGAGGAAAAAATTGACGAAAGCTCCCCAAGGAAGTCTGTAAGACGTGTTACACATCAAATGTGTGTTTTAGAAACCTCTGTTCGTATAGCTGCTAAACGTTTAAAACTGAAAACCTACAGAATGATTACATAACTCAACAAGGTTTTGGGAGCTGGAAAGGGAAGTAGTGGATTTTATTACAAATAATGTACCGATTACATTGCTGAAAACAGAATGTTTCTATCACGTCAGAGAAAAAAAAAAGTTATAGTGGTTTATGTTTTTTGTTGCATGGCAATCTCGCCCCGTCTGCGTCTGCACGCATACGTACTTGCGTAAGCTTATCTGGCTAGAACTGCCGACCTATGTGAAGAGGATGATTGCAGCTGTGTTTGTAAAACTTTTTTAGAAATAGGAATCAAGACATATTGCATACTTTAGACAACACGGTTCACTCTGTTTTTGTTGTGATATGATCGGCTTGGTGTCAAAACTAAACATTGTGTACAATATTGAAGATTGGCGTTTATTTATACATTCTTCCAAAATTAGCTTGAAGGCTGTAATACTGCACATTGACAATGAACTGCCATCTGTTCCTGTGACCCATGCAGTTGGTATGAAAGAAAGACACGAAAAGTATGTTATTGATTCTGGAGGCCATTAAATACAAGGAACATAACTAGCGTATTTGTGATGATTTAAAAGTTATTGGATTTCTCATAGGATTCAGAGTGGGTTCACAAAATTCTGCTGCTTCTTGTGCCTGTGGGGTTGTCGAACTATTCAACAACACCACATAGTCAAAGAATGGCTCAAGAGAGAAGAATTTGAACCAGGAAAGCAGAATATAAAACACAAGCTATTGGAGAACCTTATACATTTGTATCTTCCGTCTTTACATATAAAACTGGGGCTCATGAAAAACTTCGTGAAGGGAATGGACAAAATAGGGGAAGGTTTCAAATACCTGACAGAACTACTTTCGAGTATAAGTGCAGACAAGATAAAATAAGGAGTTTTCACTGGCCCACAGGTAACACAATAGCTTATGAATTCACACTTTGATGTTAAGCTGATTCCCGATGAACTTGCTATGTGGTTGTCATTCAAAGAAGTAGTGAATGGGTTTCTGGGTAACAATAAAGTACAAAAAAGTACTTATCAATGATGTTTTAAATAACTACAGGAACTTAGGATGTAGGATGCCATTGAAAACGCAGTTCTACAATCGCACTTAAGACTTCTTTCCTGCAGTTAGCGATGAACAGCGGGAACGTTTTCACCTAACTATACCAGAACTGGGACGTAGATATCAAGGTAGCGGGATCCTTCCATGATGAGCGACTATTGTTGATCTTCAGAGGAAGGTTCATCTTCGCATAAAAGAAAATCCCATAGAAAAAGCCTCCCAACTGCTTCAGGATCCGGAGTCTAAAGGTAATGATTGTGTTAGTAAATTCCGTTTGTAATGTTTATTCTCATGTATGATTAAGAACTTTGTCGAATTTTGTCGGAATTCTGTCAGGCGCACCCAACCAAATCCATGATGCAACAAAATTAGGGAATTCATCAAGACCCACCTCATTAATGAGCGCTGTTTCAGAGTATACGAGATATGGAGATCTGATATTTTTGCAGGATGTTAATGCATTCTTTCTGAGTGTGCTACTTTGTTTTGATGGTACAAATTTTATAAAATAAAAAAGATATAATTTTCTTAAAGAACCTCTAAAATTTAAAAAATTAATTTCTATTTTTTAATTGTGTACAATAGAAAACTGAATAAAAATATTTTACAAAATCACTATTTTCTGAATTGTACGATATACATTTTATGCACATAGGCCTAGTATTATCTGCA
Organism: Tenodera sinensis; assembly: GCA_030765045.1. Lineage (NCBI taxonomy): Eukaryota > Metazoa > Arthropoda > Insecta > Mantodea > Mantidae > Tenodera > Tenodera sinensis. Next base: position 123,036,989 of record CM060964.1, on the reverse strand, counting down.
CCAATATAACATTAGTGAGCTAGAGATTGACAACATCACTTAATAAGAAAGAGTATCATAACAAAAGAACCGAGGGTGATGGGAAAAAACGGTTGACAGCTTCGAAATCAGCATGATCAACTTACTATAAGTCAGGCACTTTCAAGTCAGTTCCTCGAAATTTTTAAGAAGTGTTATTGGTCATGAATTGCACCCTCGTGACGACGAGGAATGCCAGCAGTGCCTCAATGCAGATGGACACCACTTTCAACACCACTTATAACAAGCTTAGTATTTATTATAGTGCATGTTACCATTAGTTATGAGCACTTGTTCCCAATATATTACCCGATCCCGGCACTGCTTTCAGAATAGTATGAAGCCTTCTTATGACGTAAATAGCTTGAGGGGTGGACGATGCCGGCAAGCGAGGAGTGATGGACTAGGGGTAAATGGAACTACCTTACTGGTCATAATTTCCGCCGCCGTTCCGAACTCAGCACACAGTAACGCATTCTACCTCTTCCTCGACCGAGAGAGAAGGCCGGATTACATCAACTGCACATTGCTAGACGCATCGGGTAGTATCTTGCGAACACTGGTTATGAGCTTTGACGCAGGAGCTGTAGAATGAAAAACTTCCCTGTGTATAGGTAGATAGTGCACGGAACATGCAAACACAAGATCTGGACCGGACCAGAGACATGTTTCCTTATCGAGTGAGATGGCCCTGCGTTAACGTGTGAGGCTCGAATTCGGGAGGTCCCTGCTTCGATTCCCGTCGGGTCGGCCACTCCGACTATGGGTTTTCTTCTTCTGTAGGCGAATGTTGGGATGATTTCCCCTCTGCCACGAATTACCTTCAAACATTTGCTGTCATCATTTCTCGTCATCTGTTTCACCTCAGGTGTATGAGGCTTGTAGGACCAGGTGACGGTGATTGGTGTGCTCTGGTAGGACGATAAAATTCATGCTCTGGAAAGATGTCTCCCTGGCGCTTGGCGGGACTGTTGGGGCCCTCATCCTTCCTGGAAGTGTCTCGTCTACACTCCGGATCCCAAGGGTTCTGTTCATGTTCTGGTGGCTTAGGCAGAGCTAGCCGATGTAATGTTTGGTGCCATACTGGCATTCTTAGGGACCCCGTCCTTGCTAGCGCACATCATGTTCCAGATTTGGTCACCCTTCGGATCTTCCCTTCATTGCTACCTCCCATAGTTCGCTTTGGAAGCACAGAGGGCCCACTATTGGCTCTGAGTATTACATTTCTCCAGTTATTTGAAGTCTCTCCGTCTGACTACACCTAACATGCTTCCTTTAAAAAGTCTGCTAAAATAAATTAGCAAAGACAACGCTCATGTATGCTTATTATTCAGACACAACCCGTGTAGTAAAAGCTCTTGTGAAAGTGTTTCGGCACTTCCTCCGCTTTCTTTCCTTCAAGTTGCCTTAAGGACAGTGGTAGATGTTCCAAGCTCAGTATGGTGTTAAACTATATAATTTCAAAATCGAAATTCAGGGGGATTAGCTCTATCATAAGTTAATGTAACTTATATATATATATATATATATATATATATATATATATATATATATATATATATATATATATATATATCCAATAAATGTTTTTTGACATGCTGAAAATACAAAATTTGTAATATCACTTCATAATTTTTGTCAATAAACTTTTTAAGCGAAGTCTATAAATGAAATTTTAGAAACCCATGTTATTAGTTAGGTACAGTTACCTGCCACAATTATGTTTACAGATTTTTCAATTTTTTAGCAGACATAAAGTACTTAATGATTAATAATATGAGCGGATTAGTTTTTTAATCCAGTGAAACATAAGCTCCAAAGAAAATTGTGTATAGCAAAAAATATTCCTCCACTTAAAACGCATAATTTTCAACTCTTAAAAATTCAATATGTTGTGGATAAAAATTATCCTTCCGCTCTTTTTGATAAACTAGATGGTTTGTAACATCACAAAAAATTTCAGCCCTCTAACTTAAGTAGATTCTTTGAAAAGTGTAGCCAAAGCTTTAAAATTTAAACTAGCTGGAAAATGCAAAAGAAAGAAAGAGAGAAAGAAAGAAAGAAAGGAAGGAAGGGAGAGAAAGAAAGAAAGAAAGGAAGAAAGAAAGAAAGGAAGGAAGAAAGAAAGAAAGAAAGAAAGAAAGAAAGAAAGAAAGAAAGAAAGAAGGGAAGGAAGGAAGAGAGAAAGAAAGAAAGGAAAGAAAGGAAAGGAAAGACAGACAGACAGACAGACAGACAGACAGACAGACAGACAGACAGACAGACAGACAGACAGACAGACAGACAGAAAGAAAGAAAGAAAGAAAGAAAGAAAGAAAGAAAGAAAGAAAGAAAGAAAGAAAGAAAGAAATTAATGTGTTTTTTGGATAACTGACCAAAATTTTAAGCACTCCTGCAGCAAAATCCCTGTTCCGATGGTTCCTGATCCTTACGCTTCCTCTTCAAGCACCGTTTCTTGAATCTGCCTCTGGTCAATTCTTGAGCAATTTTTGTGTATTATAAAGTTATAGCAAGTTTTTATTTTTATCATTATTATTATTATTATTATTATTATTATTATTATTATTATTATTATTATTATTATTATTATTATTATTATTGTTATTGTTATTGTTATTGTTATTGTTATTGTTATTGTTATTGTTATTATTATTATTATTATTGTTATTGTTATTGTTATTGTTATTGTTATTGTTGTTGTTGTTGTTGTTATTATTATTATTATTATTATTATTATTATTATTATTATTATTATTATTATTATTATTATTATTATTATTATTATTATTATTATTATTATTATTATGGTTGTTGTTATCATCATGATCGTCGTCACCCTCACCCTCATCCTCCTCGTCGTCATCATTATTATTAAATTATTATTACTATTTTAAAATAAATATAATTATTATGATTATTAATTAATTATTATAACTATTATAATTATACCTATAACTAATATTTTTATAAGCGATGGTGATATTAGTACTCAAATGGAGAGTGACCCAGCAGACGACATATTTAAATCTCCATTTAAAGGGCTTAAATATTAAGAATACCCATATTGTGATACATAATTTTTTGGAGTGTTTAACGCCCGCTTTTACTACATACGGTACCGCAGGCGGCGACACTGATGATGCATACAATAAGGTGGCGGAGGAAACGGGAGAACCTGGAGGAAACCCGCCCCAGCGCCGCTTCGTCCACTATAAATCCCACATGCGGTTGCCTGGGATCGAACACGGTGAGAAGCGAATGGTCTAACCACTCGGCTACGGCGCGGCCGCTGTAATACATCATTAGATTGGTAAAGCGTCATAGATTATTATAAGACACAAAATTAATTTTTTTTAGCCATTCACACGTGATACTGTCCTTAGGCAAAGGCCAACGCAGAGAAACATTTTCCAACCATCTAGAAGCAAGAACTTAGAGGTTATTGATGTAACAATATGTGCGCTATGTAATCGTTTAGCGTAGCACAAAATGTAATGCACAAGTTCTCTACCCATGTCTAGGTATTAATGAAAAAAGTAGTTATGAACTGAACAATTTCTGTTACGTGTATGGCAAATCCACAGTTAAATCGATTAGAAAATAACACCATTAAAAGACACTTCGGTCCCAAGCTAGGTGATCAAAATCACCAATCTCCTCCTCTCGGCAACTGTGCGAGTCATGTGAAGTGGTGGTGAAAATATCAGCGGTATGACTGTCTTTCTTAATTCGGACGCTACACATAGAAGAAATTAAATTAATGTACCTTAAGTATATAGAATTAGGTTTAACGCAGCACTTAGTCAAATATTAGGTAAACATGGAGTTTTATTTTATTTATTTATTTATTTAATAAATAAATTTATGTTCGAAAAAATCAATCGCGCTCCACCGAGACCACGGAAGACCACTGGTAACCCTGGAGAGAGTTACGAGTTGATTTTTCAGGACGCTAATTTAAAGGTCATTTTTGTTAGGCTGAAGATGTAAAAACTAATTAAATACGAGACGGTGGTGCAATGAAAGTGTTAGGCATTAAACTGAATTGTCTTATCTGAAAATTCTATTTTCACATTCACATTCAAACATTTTCCCTTTCAAGCCTGGAACAGGTCAGTGATGAACGTACGAACAATTTCATTTGAAGAGTGTATTTGCCAAGGGTTGCAGAAACATAGGTGGTTTTCACATTACTGCTGGGAGGCTCATTAGAAAAACGATAACATTCAACAAGAGAAGTAGCACACGGCAAACTAGTCAACAGAAGCAATGGAGAAGGAAGGAAGAAAATTAGTTGAACGCGTTTTCAAGTATGGTTATTAGTTAAATTAAGACCCTGAACGCGATTTTACTGTAATGAGCGTGCTATTAGAGATGCACACTTGGTCATCTCATTTATTGCTATTAAAATGTACATATGTATTTAACCTAAAACAGGTTTGGATAACAGTACTCCCAAGGTGTCAAGCCAATTCCTTACTTCCCCTTCCGTCGTGGTCACCAATGCGGAAAACCGGTAGGGAAAACCGATTCGACCCAAAACGCGCGCGCATGTAGTGTGCTAGTAGCTACTGCAGGTACGGAGGGGCGGAACTGCTCTGTTCATATTTTCGGAGTACTCTTCCCCAGCCCTGCTATAAAACTAAGGATGGCAAAAATTTATCTTGGTAACAATTTCGACTGTTCTAAAGGCAATCGAAACACTATGTTTTCATAGACGCTGGGCATTCCAGGCCCACGTTAGAATATGTATCATCTCTACAATATTGTTAAACAATTGGATATATTGGGATAACGCATGGTCCCCTCAGAAGAGCAACCCATTCCTGCAGTACTGCTGTTAGTGGATTGCCTATTCCTGGGACCGGAAAAGGAAGGCTTTAAAGATCCACTTCTACTCTGTTTATTTTAGCAGGCCATGCAACAAGAGGCTTTGGCAAGAACATTTAGAAGAGAAATTCTCAAATCACGTGACCGATATTTTGTGCATGTCGTAGTTCAATTAATGTATTGGGGTTTGGCGTATGACGCTATTCTTCTCCGTTTAAGATGCTAGCTTACGGCATACGGTAACTACGTGGAATATAAGACAGAACTTCATGTGAGCTTCTAATATGCTCAAAGCTTTGATGATGTCACTTTAGCAAGCACAATTTGCTCTACGGATTCACTATAAAACTTGTTTTAGTCATTATCGTATCGTTCGGAATCCAGTGCTGCTAAGCTTAGATGTTCTTTCCCATCATGACTATTATGTGCTTCAAGTCTTTAGTTGTGTTTATACATTGCAAAACACCAAAGTTGCAACTCAAATTTCTTTACGTTTGGCCTAACGCATAAACCAATGCAGCATTAAACCAAAGCTGATTAAAGAATGCACAGTAAGGGACTCAGATTCTTAATGGCTATTATTCCACAGTGCTGCACTCCGGTCCTCAGTCGTAACAGTGTGATGAACATCCAGTTAATTTGAATGTAATGTTCATCTGCTCTTTTTTCACAACTAGCAACAAATTAGCATTTTTATTATGCACATTATGATGGGAAAATGCCGTGATTGCGTTGAGGTCCAGCACTTGCAAAGTAGAACTTAGTGGCTTTCGCCCTCTAGACAGCAGTGAAGCTTTTGCATATTTATGAGAAGTATTCCCATTAGAAACGAACCATACGTTGTGTTACATAAATATGGGGGGATGGGTTTTAATAATTCACATATGAACCTCTGCACTCCCTAGGGAAGAAGCCTTGCTTCAAAGTCCGTATGTCCCAGACAACCGACGCACTTCAAAGTGCCATGAAGGTAGCTTCCGAAGTCTCTCAGCATCAAAATATGTATATTTTCTACAAACTGGACTTTTAATAATGGTTTGAGAGGTACAAATTGGTATTTTAAGACTACAATTATATGCATCTTTCATTCGTAACGAACGCTTTCTGTAAATAAAATAGGTATTTTCCAGCAATCACAACTGTAGAACGTAAAACTGTCGTCTGAGTAAACTATTTCCCCATTCTGAGGATTGTGTACTCCGTGACATGAGAAATATGTGGGTGCGCTGCATTTGTTGTCCATTACCTCCTGTAGGAAAACACTAATGCTCCACCATTAAATACTACAGTTTAAATTTCACTAACTGGCATCGTTTTACCACAGTCTTCTTTTATACTAATAAAATGTTCAAGATTACTACGTGTAGATTTATAATTAGACTAAAACACACATCATAAATTCACATTTTGGCTGTTTGCAATTTGCATTGTAAAATTATAGCAATAGGTGTCTTCAACAACAATAAGAGTTCATTAAAGGAAATTGTAGTAAGAAATTCAACAATTATTCATATAAAGGAGAAAAATGTGTGTAACATTCCCTACCTACTATTTCTTTACAAATATGACTGTTTCATATCAAGTATGATTTCTGCAATCCACTTTACATGACCCACTATAAATGTTTGACTAGAATTTGCTTCAACTTAGGTAATGTACCTTTGACTGCATGAAAAATGCGGAAGCTACACTCACCTCTTTAAATTATAAGACAGTTCTACTTTCTCTGGCACTTTCCTATTGCTGGTACAGCAAATAGTGATATGATCCCGGCATATGACGGCGTCGTTAACAAACAAAATACTTATTTCTCTGTTTCAAAGAGAGAAAGACACCAGGAGAACTCAAACACGAAATGTTGAAAGCATACCAAAGTTCATAATCAATTCCAGCATAAATCTCCTATCCTTTGAATGGATAATATTGCGTTAAGCTTCATCCTCTCAAAAATTACTTTAAAATACTTTACTAACATCAGATTTTTTTTGTAGTGTTTAACGACAGCTTTTACTACATACGGCACCGCAGGCGATATCAGATATTCGAAATACTATAATGATAAAATGCATATATTGAATATTCCTTAATATGTGCAGCTCCGTGGTCCAGGGGTAATATGCTGGCCTCCAGTTCCCGAAACCGCAAGTTCACACCCGGCAGACGGCGATGGATTTTCTTCTTTACTTTTGCGTCAAAATCCTTAGCAAAAGGGTAGGGAAGTAAGGCCGGTTGTCCCGTGTCGCACATTTACTGCACGTAAAAGAACCTCAAGCCTAATGGAAGCCTCCGAGGAAAATTACGCGGTTTTTCACGCTCAATGCAGAATGGGACGCTGAGGACCAGTTAAAGAGCATCCATAAATAACTCAATTTAATGTCTTCATCCTCATTAAACTCTCCGTAACTGGTAAACCATAAGGGAGAGAGAAATCTCTAACAAGAAGACTTCATAGTGCATTGAAACAGACTACTTGTGTGAAACAACTGTTTCAAGGCATTGGTCGTTTCCAAATTCATTTTCGTTGTACGTTTAAGATTTTCGAATTTCAAGCCGAGTTTAATTACTATTAATGAACATCTGAATATCGTGAATACAGCGATTCTCCTTCATTCATATTGAGTTCACCAAAAACAAACACAGATTTCTATAAACAACTCAATGTTGTTTCCGAATCCTGCATGCAAGTAAGATGTATTGCTACTTTGGAATAATTTCTTCTCAAACCTTCGTATTTCCTAACCTTCTTGATAAATTCGATAATTCTGCGCTCCCCTAGATAATACAAGATGGAAAGACGATTAATCACCGAATATGAGGGAATGTAACCTCGATTTGGCAACACTGGCTATCGCTGCCCATGCAGAGCCGGTGAACTGCCCCACCTCCCCTCCCCCGGTTTTGAGAACCTCTGTTGTGATCGAATGTTTTTAATTCTACCTAGTTAAAATAAACTGAATATTTTTATACTAATAGTAGATTTATAAGGGACAGCTTTGATATCTGGTTGAGGAAAGTAGTTTGAATAGTGTACAACTATACTTTTTAATGAGACCAGGCGAAAAGAAATTATAGTCAGGCTTTTTTAAATACATCATGTAGCACCACACTAAAATAAACCTTGGAAGGTTTAAACTAAAATGCTTTGGAAATGGTTACAGCTAAGAAGAAGAAGAAGAAGAAGAAGAAGAAAAGAGAGAGAGAGAGAGAGAGAGAGAGAGAGAGAGAGAGAGAGAGAGAGAGAGAGAAAGAAAGAAAGAAAGAAAAACAGTATTTTCAGTGCCTATCCCTCAAGCAATCATGATTTCTTGGTTATGTAAAATTCTGTTGGAACACAAATATCGACAAACACATCTGTCATATCTACATCTCTTAAAATTAATTGAGCCTTAAAAGTATCAAAATTATTTTATCTAAAGGACCATCTGATATGGGAGGGGGAGACTTCCAGAAACTGTTTGACTTGCTTCTTAAAATATGCCTGGCTTAAGTATGAAGTTTGGTGTTTATTTGACCTTTTGTTGAAACTTTAATACACAAACAGCCAAGTAGGCACATACATATAAGCACACTTTTTCTAAAATTGATTATTTGTACTCAGTGAAACTTAAAAGGGGTAATTATTCCGATTAGTATATTTGATTGGAACACATACCTCTACCTTAAGTACTCATATGTCCATACCTAAGGGAAATACAACAGCATCAGTTAAAGCAGTCCTAATACTGATTTTTGGCAACATTTAGCCTAAATTATTTTAGCACTATGGCCGACTCAACAATGGCGACACACTGACTTTGACTAACTCCAGAATGGTTCATTTAGGGATACTGCTTCTGTTGAATTTTGGTACAAAATTATTAGAAAACACTGGATTTCTAGTTTCGTATTGCTTACACTTTCTAGTTTCGGAATTCACGCTGTTAGGGGGTCCATTGGCCAAGTATACAATAACTTATCTATTACACACTCAATGTCTTAAATTCTAAAGGTATGTTTCTTATTCTCATTTTCCGGCATATTTCACGATACAGGATGTTTCGTAAGCTGCAATTTTTATCTAATTTGCTTCAAACTTTAATCACTTCTTAGAAATTATCTTTTAATGCGAGTTTTCTTTCTCCAGACATTTTGTGTTATAATTATTTTGTCAGGTGGTCTGCATGTTAAAATTAAAACAAACAATATACTTTTTCCTAAAGGTACTGCTGTATCTTTTTATCAAAATTACCTCACCCCGTTTTGTGTATAAGTATTCTATCACTATACAAAATGAATCGCACACTTAATTGCGTGATACTTACAACGCATTATCAGTAAGCAACCAGAATTTAACAACAATTAATGTCTAAAACACCAAACATTTTGTATTGACATAAAACATTATTAGAGGCCTTGCATTAAGAGTTAGGTCTTGGATGTTTTAAGAAAAAATCATGCATGGCATGTTTCGTATAAAGTTCTCCAAAGCGTTAACAACATTCAAGGAATAGTGAAAAAAGTCACATTGCTGAATGTACATAAATCGAAAGGAAATGTTTAGAAACAGTAGGATTTGAACCGAATGAAGAAATAATACTCATAACTTGAATATCTGAATAATGTTCATATTACTTACCATCAGCGGCCCATTGCTTAAGCAGCAGTGAGGTTTGCAACCCTTTGCCTTGCGAACAGCATTACACACTGTAACAATATTAATAAAGGTAGCTATAATAATCTGTCAGGTCGCCAAGATATTACCTATGTTATATAGAAATGCATATCTTCTAAGTATGAGCTGTGTAAAATACATGTGCTATGCATACGCTACGTATGCGCTTTTGTACACAATGAACTTCTACTGTTTACAGGCGCTAGTAAATACAGGCTCTTAGGGGTATAAGTGCAGAAAAATTGATAATTGGTATCTTAATATGTAACCACTTAAGTGTGTTAGCTGTTTTGTTTTTCTCTGTCCAGCAGCTTTCCCACAAACCAACCACATAGTTTACTACCTGATGCGTGACTACCGCCTAGGTAATATGAGGTCATTGGCCTTGGAGAAAGCATTTGAACTCAATTCCGATACAGCATTCGTTAACGTGACGTTTGTTCACTTGCGCCACACCTTCTGTGATGCGCCTACTTGGAGGTATTACTCAACCGGAAAACATAATCTTCTTCTTTTCCTGATTACCCTCCCCTTATGTAGGACTTACACCCCCTAGGACTTACAACCCAGTGCCTAGGGTCAGATGCCTGTCGGGGAGCACAGGAACCTATGGACCGGACAGAGTGAAGACCTGGAAGCGGGTGGTCAGTCAAGCACCAGGTGTGGTAGTGAGGAAGAGGATGATATGAAATGCAGGCGAAAAGATGATTGGAAAGGTGATAATGGAGCAATTGGTGGTATGAGTGGTGGAGGAAACGGAGCACCCGGAGAAAACCCGCCCTGACTCTTCTTCGTCCACCACGGATACCACATGCGGGTCCCTGGGATCGAACCCGGACGGCCTAAGTGGTAGGCGAGCGCTGCATACCGTTCTTAATAAGTAAAATTACAAGCCCACAGGTGAATCAAATATTGGTCTAATATTGCTCATTCACTGTTCTGAAGTGCAGCACACATATCTGCACTTATATTCCCAACAATCTGTATATTATTGGCGACTGCAAATATTTAGAATCAGAATTTCCGGCCATATCACAAAATTGTACAGTATATTATTTATGTTGACGCTTTATTTTCACAATCATAATGTTTGGCCATATTGCAAATATTCAATATAGTGATTTTTGCTCCCAAATATATCTATATTTCGTAAATAAAAAAACACATTTATAGAATAAGCGAAATTCGGGTAATGAGCAGTTTGAGAGTAAAATGAAATACGTAGAACAGGGTATCCAAACCTTACATGAAGTATTTCTTTCAGTTTCCATGCATAAGTTTTCAAAAGCATAAAAATTAACATAAAAATAAACTAATTATTCATATTAGTTTGTATTCAGATCATGTCTGTAGCATCAATAGCCACTCAAATTACCCATAATGAGAATCTGGGTACTGTCGTGAGGTTACCTTACCGTCTGCAAGGTGTTCCGCAAGTCATGTTAGCCCTAAGCGTATTTTTCCCCCTCCCCAAGATGTGCATTTATTTGCGAAATTTCACCTCAGATGGCGTAATGTTCCAACTTTCGTTAACTGTTTAAACGTCCATACACCAAATAATACATTGCAATGTAATTTGAGAAAATTTACGAACTACAGGTTTTATATTGTGAATGCTATCCAAACAGATTTCTTCCACTCTTAAACAAGCACGAGTCTTGGTTGCATGACTACTTCACTAGGCTCCACAGAGCACTTTCACAGAGGTGACCACTCATTCCACCTTTGGTACGTACGTTTTCTGTCGTGTCTGTGGTCGTCCAATTCTTTTACTCATCCTGCTGAATTTCAATTTCCGCAACAAAATTGTTTCGATTTAGCTTCTTAGTTGAATCTTGCCACGAGTCTCGTTGCACATCCTTCATGCTGTTTTCAGTATGTGAATGAGCCCGAATGCTTGCAAGGTATATGTGCTGGTGTCAGCCATTTGAAATAAAACCTTCAAAATTAATGCAATGGTGCACAATACACTTGGAGACCAAGGTATTCGTAGCACTCTGATAGAGGGACAATGTGAAATTGTGCGAGTAAAGTAGACCTTGTCCACGTTGTTCTCCGCGATATAGAACAAAAATGATCTTAATATGGAGAAGATCTATGCAATAATGACAGCTGTTAGCTCTGACCTTGGGATTACTAAAGCGCGTCTCACTCTTAAAAGACAGTACACGTTAAATGGAGCGCAGTGTTGCAACATGTACTAGTTGCGAATCTTTCTCCGCGAGCGACTCGAGGTGGCCTGAGTCCTGTACTTAGTCCTTCAATTGCTGCTTGACGAGACGGGCACTTTTAACTTTGGTATCCCTCCACGCCTTTGTTACTGTATGACCTAAATTTACAAATGACTCGTCTGTATAAACAATTGATTTCCCCTGGTCCCTAAACCTTTTACGTCTTTTAGATATTTATGTCGCCATCTGATGATATCGATATCGTCTCTTTCTATTAATATGCACTTGTTACCCTTTCTTTCATATTCGAACCCCAAATCAGAGTGGCCCTTGAGAAATTTGGTAGGGTCTCATCACTGTTGAACTGTGACAAAATTATATTCAGCGTGGGTGGAATATTTGCAAACTGTAAAGAATGAACAATTCGCCGCACTCCACCTTGCACTATTCAATCATATTGCGTTAACCTAGCGTTTTGTGTAGTCCCGCCCTTTTTGCTTTCTTTTTCGATGGCGTTCTTAGAAGTCCTTTCATTACCTCCTTTTTAATCCTATACACTACTGCTTCTGAACACTCAACAGCCTTAGCTGTTTCTTTTACTGCCTTAAACGCATTTTACTTCAAAAATAATCTAACACATTCATAATTATTTGGCGTTCCTTACTTCTTTATTTACCAACATATCGTCCCTTCCTAGCTTCACCCTCCATAACTACAAATATTTACAAAAATATTAAACAAATAACGCAATAACAGCTCACAGTTACACACACGGTTTCTTTCGAACTAATGTTAGTGCTGCTCCTTATACTATCTTCTGTGTCAGGCCTGACGCTGAATAGATGGATACCTTTTGTTTGCCCTACTGGATAAAAGAAAGAGGTTACTGCCTTTTGGTTTATTTTAAAAACTTTCTCCAACCTTCCTCAACATTTGTTCTCGCTGGTTCCCTGATGTAAACTCAATAACAAAAAAGTTTCACACTGCGTAACTTTTGCAGTGCACATATATAAAATTTTCCGAAAACATTTAATTTAAAAAATTATAACACTTAACTGGGTAAACATAGAGAATTCAAAGTAGGCAGGTAGTAGCACTATAGTTTACTCTACCTAAGAAAAAAATATAGATGCATTCTAGCAGTTAGTTTGTTAGTTAGTGCGTGATGAGTGTAGAAACAGCAAATATCGGACTTCTATTGAAAAAAACGTTTTCTGAAGAAATTTGGACCTATAGAAATGTATAATGACTCTGAAAAGGATATAACCTGATAGAGAAAAAAAATCTGCATAGGGTAATGTGTTCAAACCTGAAATTTATAACAAATGAATATTTATACCATGCTATTAGGAATCTGGCAACAGAGCGAGGGTAGAAAAGGACGCGGCTAATGGCAACTTGTATGCGCTAGATAGAGACAGAGATGTCCCATTTAACTCCATACTGTTTTCTAAGAGTGAAACGCTATATAGTTGCCTAGCCGATATAAACAGGTTTCTCGCGGGGCAACTTACACGTGGGCAAACAGTTTTCCTCAATGCTTGGTAGGACACCAAATATACTAATTGCTGGCAGGAGTGAAGGTTTTGAGAGCGAAGCAGAATTGGGAAAACGGTGTCTTCAAATACCTTGACTACTACTAGCGGTTTATAGACTGTGTTACGATGCATGGTCTTACGATACATCATAATCCTTAGTTATTGCTGTTAGATTTAAATCGTTTTAAAAATTGCTAGAGAAACGTCTTCAACTTTGCAATTTACTACTATCGTCATTATTACTATTATTGTTATTATTATTATTATTATTATTATTATTATTATTATTATTATTATTATTATTATTACTACTATTATTACTATTAAAAGCATTATATCCTTATGCTTAAAACCGTTCAAAAGATGTGCCTATAAGGAAGCACACAAATGTCTCCTAGTGTTTTTATTCTCTCCAGAATTATTTTTATTCTCATTTTCTTACCGTTTTTAACTGCCTCGAAGACGCTGTGCTGCCGGTTTAATTGTGTCCACTCTCACAGAAGGTCACCTACCTTTCTATATCCTTACCGGAAGGATATGCTTTTAAACTTGATAAAATATACCTAATATGTATAAAAGTTGAAAACGTGAAAGAATTTAAAAATTGTAAAGCATCGAAACATTTTCATTAAAGTAAAGTTGAAACATCTAACGATGTCTGAAAAGGGTGAAAATGTCGGAAACTGCACGATAGCTTGAGAACCACAAACAACATTTTGTAAAGTGCAAGCGGTTAAATGTGGAATTGTGTAAAATTAATTACAAACTTTCTTTCTTAATACTTACAAAAATTAAGAATGAACTCACTCTGGCAATTAAAAGAGCTTCCACAAAGTATCATAGTGTACATTAAGCTTCGATGAAAATAATAGAAATATTTGTGGTCCACTAATTGCTAATGTATCTGCAAAGTAAGCATTGGGTTATTTGACATCCTAGTGTAGATGTGGTCAGTTATACTGGTAGATCCTGACCGCACTAGACAGTGTGGAAGGAAGGGTTGTAGCACATAAAATACTACCTCCCCTCACGTCAGGAACACTCTCTTACATGTTGCCTAAGTAAGCAGACATACAGTAGTTTTCAAAACGTAAAAACTCTGCCCCACTACTCTGCCATACTTTGAGGTATGGGTTTTACAACGTTTGCTGTTTAAAAATATAAAGGAACCACAAGACGGCTACATTAGCTCTCGCGCTGTTTATGAAGGTTATCTTTTGTTTGGTAACGGCAGGGGGAGCGCTCTACCTTTGAGACTTTTTATGATTTGCAAAAATGTATAAATAGGTAGGAGTTGATTGAAAATTGTACACCTCTAGTCTGTACATCCTATTTCGCAGCGTCTATCACTATACGCCTTTAGTCATAATGTGCTAAGTTTCTTGATACGGGTTAAGAATAACTATGGTGGTAGTGGGCATGGTTGTGGCAGCAGCAGCGGCGGTCTGGAGGCTAAACCCGGCAGCTGAGAATGTGCCCAACAACCTACCAAATATGTGCTTTCAAGAGTGATAAGTAAAGCAGTAAGCCAATTTCCAGTTTATTTAATTTGAACGCTTCAGTCTGTTAGATCCCATTATGAAACATAACCTACATAAAGAAAATTCCAATCGGTGTGAAAGGCTTAAAGTAATTAGATATTAAAGAGATAGAACTGGCGCGGCACCCACACAAAAGATACGTCCCACACCTAGGGCAGACCTTGCCAAATTCTTTGTGAAAGTAAACATGCATTGATGTAGCATAATTCCGCCTCCTATGCGTGTTATATTTAGCCCCAGACGTGAGACGTCACTGTGGTTTTCTCCACTTCAAGGAATGCGTCGAATTCCTAGCGAGACTTCCCAGGCGCTCTGACGTCACAACTGTTTTGCAAGAGAGGCACATCCTTCTTAAACGGACTTCAGAATCCTATCCCAAAGCATTCCAAACAAGTATTGAATAATCTGCTTTCCTCAGATACCTCAGCTTTGATTCAACGATAGTTGGGTGTTATTATTAAAAACAATGGGTAGCGTAAATTTTGAGAACACAGGCAAAATTTTCTAAATTATACGTGCTATATTTTAACCTTGACCGCAAAGAATATAAACTCTAGATCTAACATTGAAATCACGCAAAAATGTGACGTCATATCATGTCTCAGTAGGTTCAACAAAAGCGCTACCTCCATGGCGCTATAGATCCCGTCACTGACACTGACTTACTGTGTCTATAGGCAGCTCATCACTTTAACGCAACCGATCAGGAAAAATTGGGCAAAATAACAGAAAATAAGAATTTAGGATTTTAAACCTACTATTGGGTCCCATTTTCTAGTAACGTTTCCGTGTATTTTCCCCCTTTATCGTAGTGAAAATCGAGGACTTACCTGAAGATTTGTACACTCGTGAATGGAGAGGGTGGTATCGCATTAGAGACTTTTTATTTCTAACGCTTGTTCCTATATTTCTTGAAGTGCTTTTTGCAAAATTTGGCACGTCAGTTTCTAAATTATACATTTTAAGTTAAAGTTGGTATACATTATTCTATGAAAAGTGCAAAGGCAAGCTACTATCAGCCTGGTTATTAAGAGGAGTTTTCTTTTGCGTCTTTCTCGGAGACAGTTTACACCATTTAAAATACTCATAGTTATCATGATGTAGTTTTAAGTTATTAGACCGAGCATCCCGCTGGAACGTCTGCGACTCGCATTCGAGGGGTCACGAGGTCCATCCCCATCGCCCAACGATTCGGACTTGGGGTTTTTTCCGTGGTTTTCCCTTGTCGCTAGACAAATGCTGAGGTGGCTTCTTTAATCATCAGACTCCTTTTCCCCCTTAAGTTCTTCCTAGTCCTCTTTCAGATCTGGTGGTCTGGACATAGGAAAGATGGTGCGGGTGCTTGCGTTGTGTCTGTGGAAGTGTTAAGGACTTTTGCACGTCTCTGTCCCCACCTTCAGCTCATCTGTCTTCCCTGGGTAGGAGTAGCTCACAATAGATGTGCGTTAGGTCGTAGTACAGGGAGGTGTCCACTTCTGTAGGATCATACACACACACAAGTTCCAATACATTCCAACATCTGCCATGTAGTTGTTAGGGTGAAACAAATATGTTCATCCACCAAGCTCGCTCAAGTTTTATAAGTCTATATATTTTTGCAACGGCCCAAATTCACAGCTGATAAAAGAATAAATGAATTAATTTAAATGTATATGTTTTAGAAAAATCGTTTTCTAACTGAATAATGAACATGTATCTAAAATGTTATTTAAAATTTATGAAAATTGCACCGTAAAGGACATCCTTTTATAATATATCTTACATATGTATTTTAAAATGCATAACCTGTACCGAACCTTCCCACCGCATTTCTTTACACCAACATACGATTTTTTAAGGTTAGCCGTTTTATGAGGTTAGCAAAGCACGCCTCCTGAAAGGGAATATATAAGCAAAAGAACGGCTACCCTTAAAAAAACTAAACACGGGTAATACCATCCTCACTTGACTGGTGGAAAAAGGAAACGCAACTGTTATGAACAAAGGTGGCTACTGACATGTCATCAGTGATATTTCGGACCCTACTATTTACATAAAATTACCACGCGGTCCAACTGCTAGGGTATCAAGGGTTACCAACAAACTTGTTAAGGATTCTCCTTCTATCCCTGCCGAAATGAAAAGTCGCCTAGTGGTCTCAGAAGCAATATAGGGATGCCAAAAATTCACAAGCTTAATGTTCCATTAATGCCCATAATTATCAGTGCTATTCGGTCACCAACATATTTCGTAACAAAACGTCTCGTTTCACAGTTACAGGTTTTATCGGAATAATAAGTAGCTAAATTAAGACTTCCATCGATTTTGTGAGCAAACTGCAATTGACCTACGCTCCCACAGATATACAATGACCGCCAAAGGTAATTGCACTGGCCCTCCGGTCTATGTCACATTATCATTGTACGAAGCCTTGGCCATTTCATTGGTTGCTTTATGCAACGTGCCCTTGCACCATGGCCTAAAACAGCCAAAGAAATGGCCAAGGCTTCGTACAACGATAAATAATGTGTCATAGACGGAGGTGCAGTGAGATTATCTTTGACAGTCACTGTACGTACTGTATTTGACTCAGGAGTTTAGCTATGACCTTGTGGTTGTTAGAAGCAAACTTGAGATAGCGCTGACGGTTTACACCCTGCTTCAAAAGCAGCTTATCCTTTCTTTCCCGGTACAACAAATATTACGCGAAACAGCATCACTAATTCTTTATATTACCGCATAAAACAAAGCAATTATGAGACCATACGTTGTATAATATCACAAATGAATTATGTTTATTGGAGACTCAAGAAACCACAACACTGGCACTGCTTACGGTCCAACTGCATTGTAGACAGTAATTTTGAACCGATGGTGTTACTGTGTTTACATCGCACCGAGAAGCTCCCCACTCCACACCTCGATAGCAAAAGGACAAAGACATTCTCTTGAGTCGATGACAGCATGATAAAGAGGCCTTTGAGCAAAATTAAGCAGTCTTTCACACGCAATATAGAATGGGACGCTGAGAACATTACAGTTAAAAAGCTTCAATAAATAAAAAATTAATTTATTTTCATAGGTTTGAGAAAATGAATTTTGCAGAGGATCACCAGTATTGTAACCATAAATGAATTTAGTAAATCCAGGAAGTGTGTCCACTGTACGCTGATTAAAATAACGTGCACCAGTACTAAGTTTACTTGCTACGTTTTGGCACTACTTCATTTGACAGTTAAAATACTTAGTATGTGATCTAAGGCAAGAAGAAGCTTAAATAAAGGCTTTCAAGAGCTGAGAGTTTATAGTTCAGCTTTTTTCAATGGACTAAGCATTAGTCCTAGTTCTCAGAAACAACCAACTCGAGAAAGAAAAGAAAAGGAAAAAAAAAAAAAAAAAAATGAAAGCTCTCATAGACAGGGGGATTTGAACCAACTGGGTCACGAATGACAGGCGCACCGTTTAACCATTTTCTTACCAAAGGAGTTGTGAATTCCGCATTAATCCGCATGTCTATCTCGACATACTTACTTGAGTCGAAATACAGAGGAGGAATTTTACCGAAAGTGGCGTCTTTAGAAGCAGTTCGAGCAGTTAACCCATTACTGTTTACCATCTCAACTACGTAAGAAATAGATGTTGGGATTTAGGCGCTAATAATGGTTTCAAGGCCCCCTGGAAATAGCACTTTTAGAAAAAGGTCCGTGTGTGTTTGTGAACACGTAACTCAAAAACCAAATGTTCGAGAAATACCAAACTTGGTATTTTAATTTCAGTATCTTCAAAAGATGGGACACGAAGATATTCAATTAAATCCTCCCTCTCCAAGCTACCTTTAACACGTAAAAATTGTCGACATATTTCAATTTCCCAAAAATGGCTCTAACGAGTTTGATTAAAATATGATACATTCAAGACATGTACTCGTGCATGACAAAATGTGTATATATCTTGAAATTTCTGGGGATTGCCTGAGAGGTCCTCTTTATTCCGAAGGAATTCTGTATACTCTTGTATAATGCGTGTATCATAGACTAAGAAAAACATAACACAAATATTTCAAATAATTGTTTGGTAGCATCAGCTATTTCCGAGATATACGTCATTATTCATTTGAAATTTTCAGTGACAAAAACTGCTGTCGCTAATCAGTTGTTTCTCGCGACATTGTCGAAAGCGTATGGAATTTCAAGGCCAGCATCCAGCGACCAACTTTAAAACATTTAGCTATAAAGAAATGCATAAACCCTTCTGCAAACGTATATATCTCGATTAACTTGAAGTAGATACAAGAATAAGATTTTGCAGGAAGATTTTATATAAGCCATATAAAAATAAACGATAGTGGGTAGAGAAGGTCATGTGAGTGTATCACATATGGGTTTTATGTTTTCGTTTGGAAATCAATGTATACATACAAGGTTCATGCAAATACCGAAGTAATTTTTTCTCTGACGTCAAAGGGAGTTACTATCTTGCATAATATGCATTTTGCAAGTAAAAGGGTGCCATTAAATTCTAACAACGTAACCTGCTATTCTGAATTATAAATGGAAAGCAGTACAATCTTATTAAAATCATTGTCCACACTGTTAACTTGCATTCACTTTAGTAAACCTCACAAATGTTAATTGTGTGGTTCATTGGAAGAACTATAACAACAGATTTGAAAAATGCAAGTACGGTAGAATCCTGGTAACTCGGCACTCGATAAATCGACATTCCGTAGAACTCCACCACTTTCTTTTACTTTAATTTTTCTATTTTCATCGTTAAACTTGATTGTAGTACTTTCAATACTCCACTAAGTGGTGTAAACAGTATGGATAAATTTTAATTAGTGTACATTCTCCCTCACAATAACAAACGGGCTGACTGCGTATTGACCTGAACATTAGCAGCCGGCAGATCATTGTCACGAATCGAAAGCTGGCCACTAGTAATATGAATACATAGCACAAACACTATTTTATTGCTTTACCCAGTACATATGATAGTAAACTATACTCTCAGTTACATATTTCTGGTTACAGTGCAGTTTCTCAGATTTCAGGTTACTGCTAGTGTTGAGTTGTGCTTCTGCCAGTGATAATGTCGAACGAGACCTCTTTCTGGTCTTTTATTTATTTATGACATGAAATTAGTTGTTTTACATCCTATGCCATTTAGAAGGAATAGGGGTGTTCAAAGATGAAGGAATTATCAAAATGGAATGATTTTTTTTGAGATTCCCTTACATACTGATTCACATGCTGTAAACGGTTCTCTATTTCTAATGATGGTGTAAATTTTCATCGTACTACACAAGCAAAAAAGTGTAAAAGTTCACATTCTTATACCTTCAACACATATAATGCTGGTTGCGGAAATCCGGTTGTGGAACCGTAACTTCGGGCTAAAAATTGTGAGAAGTGAGCTATAAACTTTATATAAATTTCTCTTTGAACAATAATAAATTTAGAAACTAAACCTGTAGCTATTGTTACACAATTTTAAACTCGTAGCTCTATGATTCTGTTCCATGCAAATAGTATTACAACTTTCAATCCGCCCTGCGAATCAAGTAATTTCAACAAACTCATATAAAAAGTAAACAATGCACGCTTAGGATAGACAACATTAAATTAAATAATATCCTATACAAACTAATACGTAAAGGAAATTGTGTATCATAGTAACGTCGCCATAATCAATTACAATTGCCTCATATGAAATGCGGTTCATCTCAATGACACGGAAATTATTAATTCAGCTTAATGATAATCATATTAATAACTAACCTTAAGCTGCAAATGCATTAAAGTGACCTTTAAAATATGAGTTTCCCCTAGAGCTCCAAGGGAAAAAAAAATGATTTTAATTACCCGCAAAATGCTTGTTTAAGTTTTCAGAAGCAATTTTGATCCTAATTTGTTTCCTGGGTTAATGAATATAGCACAGCGAGCTATTTGAATGAAGGATATAAATGGGCGAGTTGGACCATAATCTATCATATTTCACTTACTGCTTTTGTTGGGAGTAGAAGGAAAATTGTGTTTTAGGGCTAACGGATGCCACTATTTATATTACCTATTAATCACTCAAAACCTCATAATCATCTGCGGGGAGTCCATTCCCCATCTCAGTGGTGGGGGATGTCATCGTTGACAATAGATACAACAAACCATATATTAAATGTGGGTGGTTCTTTGTAAGCAGCCGACGCAGCGCAATAAAGACAACCGTCACCCTTTAAAAAATATGCGTCGAACGTAATTTACTCCTTGTATCAACGGTGTCAGCCCTAATTATCATATTCTGTATCACCCCCTTGGCGTTTCCCTCAAACCTGCAAGGCGTGCGAAGGTTTAATTGGCCTATACCTGTAAATGAGAAGTCGCCCTCCTGATTAGTACATCTGCTAGCTTTATTGGCATACTATAAAAGAAGCCCGCATTCCGATTAAATTAAATTTGCATATCAACATTCTAAAATTGGAGATAATGTTGGCATGCGACATATAAATATTATTGCATAATTTTGTGGGTATGTCTTGGCATAATCTGATTTTCTGTATTTCAAAGGATATGGTATACCAGAGCTGGGCAACTGGTGTTCACTGAGTGCAGGCTGCTCACGGCATTGCGCAAATAACTGCATGTTTAGCAGGTAAAAAATGAAGATCGCTCACGGTAACCCGTGAGTCACCCAGGCCAATGGTATACCTTACCGAAGCCGCATATCGCCACATTGCGCATATAGATGCAATTTGCATATGCAAACAAAGCCTCTCTACAAAAGAGGTAAGTCTAAAGATAAATGTGAAAAGAAATATGCGTTTATTCATGATCGCAAGAATGGTATAACCTGTTGAATAATTTCACCAACGAAGTATATATGTAAGTGAGCAGGCCAGCCTGAACCCTTCTTCCTTCACGTCCCTCCAAGGGTGATTGGAAATTGAAAACACGGTGGTTGAATCTTGCTGACCCTTGTGACGTCCACCAGCGAGCAAACGAGAGGAACTAGGGCTGAAGGCGATCTACCAACCATACTCAGAATTTGGAATGTAACGGCATGTATACCAAGCTGGCCATTTGGTCAGAGGACACGTACGTGAACTTGGAAACATTTAAATTACAGACTGCGGATTTTTAAGCGGTAAAAACCTCTTAAAAAGCACACACTCCTACACCATGAAAAAAAAAAAAAAATCTTGACTTGGTAAAATATCGCACCGTCTTAAATATCTCTTTTGATTTGCATTTACAGGAAAAATGCTACTTGCATAAGAAATAAAGACGTGCCGCAACACAATGATAAATATAACCTACAACACTGAGTTAGAATACACAGAATACACATTAATCTCATTCTTAACAAAAACTAGTTCAGAATTTTGTTCCGAAAACACGCATTGCTACGCGTGGAAGACAGTATAAATGGTTAGGAAATTTGATTTGTATGCAAAATGAAGTTCCTTAAGCGAACACTTCTACTCGAACTCGTGTAAACATTTCCTTATAGCAAACTTAGCAGAACTTGAACTGCAACCAACACAGCTTAAAACACAAAAACGGAGACAATTTACTTAAAAAAAGGCAGGTTTACATTTTTCTTTAAGAAAACGTACCCATTGTCTTGAAAGTTGAAATAAACTGTAAAGTACTGGGATATTTTGAGGGAACGCACCTGCAAAGGAATCTTTTGTCATTTTTAAAGTCTTCCGGCCTGCGAAGATTTTGCGGCATGGAATATTTTCCATCATACTGGTCAACTCGGATGCTCTGATTTCGAAATTAATAATAGTTTTGGCGTACCACGTACAGATTTTTAACAGTTGCGATTCAACACAAAATTGAAAGTTCGGTATAGGTCGCGCGTTACTTCTTGACGAATGAAAATTTTATATGAAAGGTTGAATGCGAGTCTCTACTCAGCTTTTGCGGGAACGAGAGAGAGGAGGTACAGTCTGCAGTGAGATGACGCGCATGCTTCTGAGCTGAAGTAGTACAACACTACAAATCAATTTATCACACTTCCAGTAATATCAGCCACACGTATTATACACTATACCTCTATAACTGTTTCCACTTAACTTTCTTGCGTTTATTCTATTCCCGACATCTCTCCCTCGTCTGAATTGCTATTTTCGTTGCATGCATACATACATCCGTACCGCACAAAACTTCTGCAGTCGACTGTATACACAAACGCGACAGAGGAATACAGAGGTGTCTGTTATCGTAGCATAAACATTTGCTGACCTGTTTATTAAGGGTAGGCTCACTCATTGGATTTCTGTTCAAGGTCATTCGTCAAGAACGAACGCGCAACCTATACGCTAGTGTTAACATCACTGCATATTCGACTTGCAGCATGATTAATTAGAACACGCAAGCATGCTGATCATATGACGTCATAGTGCACAACGTCTATCTCTGTTTACACTTCACAGGTAATGTTGAACCTATCTCACATTTATTGCGTAATACATAAATAGGAACAATAGGAACCAATCTTGGAATCCGCATTCCAGTATTAAACTTTTCGGCCAGTCTTTGCTGAAGTCGTGTTCTGTTGTGAAAAGAATGGCAAGCTCGAGTGGTATATCTAGGAGGGGCTTTGTGAACAATCCTAACAACTTCTGTTTTGTCTGTGGTAGTTATGTGATAACTGATAAAACAACAGAAAAGAAATATTACCGCATTTATCAAGAGTTTATATCTGGCCTATTTTAAAATCAAATTAGAAGATCAAGATAAGAATTTTGCTTCTCATATTGGTGTAAAAGTCGAGTAGAAAATCTAAGACAATGGTATAACGGAGTTCATCTATACCTTTTGGTATTTATATGGTATGGCGCGAGCAACAAAATCATGTTAATGACTTAGTTTTGTGTGTAATATATCTGCATTCCATAGCAAAAAATAAGGCAGGCATTATATATCCAAACTTGCCATCAACACTTAGGCTTGTGTCTCATGAACCTGATGTTCCTGTTCCCTCACCACCTACCGTATTGCCAAAAAGTAGTAGAGTGTAGAAGATGAAATAAATTGGTCCCCAGACTTAGAAGATAACAATCCAAATCTACTGAGTCAGTCAATATTAAATGATCTGGTACGTGATTTGGGTCTCACCAAAGAGAAGAGTGAACTTTTAGGTTCAAGGCTGAAAGAAGACAGTCTTTTAGCACCTGGAACAACTTCTGTTGGTACAGAATTCGAGAAAAAGAGTTCAACAAGTATTATGTAAAAGAAGGAGAACGAGTGTATTGTTGTGATATCCCAACTTGAAAAAGTCGTCTTGGAACAGATTACGAAGCAAAAGATTGGTGTTCGTTTATTAGCTCGAGTAAGAGCACTCTGAAAGGTGTTCTGCTGCACAACAGCAATATGTTTGCTTCGGTTTCAATAACATACCAAAATTTGTATACTGTGGAAAAATTTAAATATAATGAACGCAAGTGGTTCGTGTCCTGTGATGTTAAGGGGTGCGGTATTTTATTGGGCCAGCAAGCAGGGTACGCGAAATGTCCGTTTGTGAATGGGACTACAGAACCAGAGAAAGACACTGGGGTGAAACTACTTGGCCAAAATGAAAAGATTCAGTGCCAGGGACAAACAATTTAATAAACCTCCCGCTGATTGACTCACATAAGGTGTTGCTACCCCTGTTGCATAACAAATTAGGAATAATAAAGCAATTTGTCAAAGCTTTGGACAAAGTTGGTAGTTGTCTCCAATATCTTATTCAGAAATTTCTATTATTGTCTGAATAAAAAGTGAAAGAAGGCATTTTAACGGCCCACAGATTCGCGAACTCATGAAGGACGTTCATTTTAGAAATATCATGACAGACACAGAGGTTCAAGCATGGGACCCAATCAGTGAAGTTATAAAGAAGGTTTTGGATAATGTTAAAGATGACCAATATGAACACATTGTTAAAACGATGCTCGAAAAGTTAAAGGCGCTCGAATGCAATATGAACTTAAAATTGCATTTTCTGTATTCGTCAGCGTTCGTTTCCAGCAAGTGGAGGAGAAAATAACTTTATAAGGTATGTTTGAAATTTTCTAGTTCAGTGTACACAGTAGCATCTGTGGAATTGAGACTGTTTCATTGTTTCAGTGGTTTCCCGCATTTTAAATTGTACTTAAAAACTAGAAACAAACTCTAACATTACATTTTCCTTTCTGCACGGAAAAAAAGAGAAAGAAAAGAAAAGTAAGAAAGAAAGCACTTGGTACGAAAAAATGGGAAAGCAGATTTGAATTCAGAACACCAAAATTCGGTTTAGAGAGCTGATAAACCCCATGCCGCAGGAAAAAAAAAAAAAAAAAAAAAAAAAAAAAAAAAAAAAAAAGTTTAAATTCGCAGAATGTTTTTGTATTACATTTTAATATGATTTCTCGAATGGTTGAACGTATCTTTTTCTGTTTAAAAGACAAGAGCTCATTACACAGAACGCTAGCTTAGCAAGTTACATGGCATAGTCACGGTAGTGCTCATGAGTAGGGAGCGAACCTTCATAAAGGGAACGAAAGGTTGCAGAGTACGGACTATAGGAAGTTGAAGGGGTCAGTTTGTCACATGATCACAGCACAGAGGAGGGCAAATACAACCGGCGCACGAATCTTGTAGATAACCTGTTGCATAACTTACATTCAATGCTGTCACAATTTGCAGTAACATAGTCACTCCCACATTCTTGCACAAGTTCAGCAATGCGTGAAACTAGTGAACTCATTCGAGAGACACTATGCCCTGTAAGCAGTGAGCAGTTGTTTTGTGCTGTCACTGTACTCGCACAATGAAGTCACGCTCTGCCCATGTTGCAGGTAACTTGAGATCGCCTCGTTTAGCGATAGCTGTGTGAAGGTTCGAATCCTACTCATGAGAGGTGAGGTCACTCCCCGTGGCTGGGACGTATTGCTTAGGTAGAAGCGACTGGATAGTTGAATACCCTGGGATTTTGAACTCGTAGTGCCACACTGGCTATTGCTAGATGAATCCACGTCAGTCTGCTGTCTGAAGACAATTTTGAGTGTTATGTTACTAAGTGTGCCAAGATGTCTTCGCCACGTTCTCTCGTCTTCCAGGAGAGTAATCTTTAATCACAATGTCCATATTGTACAACTTGAAGCGTTTCTTTCATCATTAAAAGGGGGAATCTTTGAGAATGAACACAGCAGAGATTTATTTAGTTATGTTAGGTTAAGCCACCCCCTTGCATAATCATGTATAGAGAATCCCTCGCAGTCATGTCGATTTAGGGGGAAACCCCCCTCCTGAATATCCCCAGCCTTAGGGGTAGTCACTCGAGTTTCTCTTCCTGAGATACGTCCTCTCGTGCACAGATCAACCCTTATCTAGGAGTGTCCGTGACATTAAATACAAGTGTCCAAATATGTGGAAAATATCTAAAGGAACGTAGGCAAACGCAATATTTGCCGAATATGCCTGAACGCAAGAGACAAGACAAATAGTTTACAAATCTGAATTTACCCATCAGTTTGATCTACCTCTGTTTTTAGGAAAATACTTAATGTTTATCGATATTATTTTCGAAAATGCTTCGTAGGTGCTTCGGGTATACAGCTTTTCACAGGTCTTTATTATTTTTGAGTGGATTTCTAGAGCTCCAAATATAGGGAGCTATAATAAGTTCTAGCTGATGACAATAATTCGGTTTAGAAGGCTGTAAATCTTTATAAGAGATACTGGTTATACTGTGTACAGTACTTCAGGAAGTTCCAGCGATAACGAACCTTACATTACACAGACATCACACCTGAAATGTTGATATTATGGACGGACTTACTATCATTACTCAAGTACGCGAAAAAAAGAAAAAACCATCCTAGCGTTATAAATTATTTTGCCACATGGACACATTCTAGAAGCATTGATGCAAATCTCTGATATTACCTAAATGTGTTCCATTAAGCGCAAGTGACTGAACACAACCATGCCTATGATCATCATCTAATGAACCAATTTTCCACAATGCAGGGTAATGTTATGTAGCAGCACAGCACCAGTGCATCACCACCAAAATGAATGTGGGGACCCGCGGCATATTGAATCAACAGACCCATAAGTACACAGATCATCATCGTCAATCATTCTGGAAGATTCTCATTCACCGGCACCACATAAATCAGCATCAATACTAACCATCGAAAACCCCATTTTGCCAGCATCCACTATAACCGCATCCTTCAATAGCACTACTCAGCATGAAATTTACTTCCACGAAGATAACACGTGTCTTCAGTCCATTTTCACACGTAGATTCTGAAAATGAAGCTTAAAATGGCAGCTCACGTTACTATTTTTAGATATTTTAGATATACAGCATCGAAAACGAGTCTGCGTACCAGGCGGTCACTCGCGTGTCATACCCTTGTTCTACACGATTACGTACGCAGGTACTTACAAAATGTGAAGATGAAAACATGCTGTACAATTTTACCAAGCCTTTATCATCAGAAATTTGGAAAGTATTTTTCTATGGAAGAGAATGTGTTTCTGTACAGACATCAATGGTTTAATGAACAAGTAAGGAATTGAGCATAATCCAGATGACTGGCAATTGTTAATAGATTCATCAAAGTTCAGCTTAAGGGCTGTGTTACTTCATAATGGTAACTAACTTCCATATGTTCCAATCCTCCATTCTGTAGGTCTTAAAGAAAGTTATGAAAGTATGGCTAAGGTGGTACGTGTTTTAAAATATGAGGTTCATTGTTGGAAGATATGTGATGACCTTAAAGTAATTGGTTTGCTGCTTGGATTACAAGGGGCTTCACAAAATATTGTTGTTTTTTGAGTTTGTCGGACAGTCGTGATACGCAAAAATATGTAATACAATAGTAGGGCAAGCAGCAGGAATATGTCCCAGGGGAGAATAATGCAAAACAAAGACCATTGGTTCAACCTGATACGATTCTTTACCCTCCCTTACATATAAAACTTGAGCTGATTAATTTTGTTAAGGCACTCAACAACGACAATAGTGAATTTTCATATTTGTAAGGCAAGTTTCCACAGTTAACTTACGCCAAATTGAAAGAAGAAACTTTTGTTGGATCTCAAACCCAAAAAGCTCATGGAGGACGAAATGTTTGAGAAAACTTACAAATGGTGGAATTAGCAGTTTGGCAATAATTTAAAAGGGTTGTGCATGGAAATACAAAGAAAGCAAAACTATAAAAGTTTGGTGTCCAATTTGTTGAAATGCTACAAAGGCATATCCATTTCCTCCATTCACATCTAGACCTTTTTTCGCAAAATCTGGGTGATCTTAATGATAAAAAAGGGGAATGGCTTCATCAGGACATTTCCGTCATGGAGAAGACGCGCCAAGGTCGTAAGGAGCCAGTAATCATTGGGGATTATTGTTGGTTTCTTGTGAGAAAAGGCAGACAGGAGCACAAGAGGCAATCACATACTACCAAACACTTTTAAGTAGGGTTACATATATGTCCCTTAAATATATAGTCCAAATATTATTGCATGGATGTAAAACAACATTTTGAATTAATCCTAATTCAGCATGATACTATACTATATATCATTATTATAAATGTGACATAATATCTGATCTGAAACCTCGTAAGTGAGAACCTAAATGTCTTCATATCTTTTTAACCTGATGTGATAGGAGATTTCTGTGGAAATTTTCAAAATCAGTACATCTTTTTTCTTAAGAATCACCGCGGAGGTATGAAGAGGGTTGTGTTTATTTTTTAAATTTTATTTGTTTATTTATTTTGGGTAGTGTAATCATTCACGATTGAACTATATCACAGAATCATCCAACTCACAATTCACCCAACTAGAGTAATGCTGTAATGTATTTCGTCTTAATTCGAATTAATTTAGTCATGATTTAATTAAAATGTTATGCAAAGTTTAATTTCTAACAGAGATTTGGCAACGTCACGTTAACATTAAATTATGACTAAATTCTTTCGAATTGAAACAAAAAGGACATCACACCATTGTTCACACAATGTCTGCACGACAGTTAGTGAAATAATAAACCATTTATACCCATTCGTTAAGAACCTAGATGGTTCCAAAGATTTGACACAAAATTATTTTTTTCGGCAAAACGGTTCTTCACTGACAATAATCTTCTTCTTCTTCTCCTTCTTCTTCTTCTTCTTCTTCTTCTTCTTCTTCTTCTTCTTCTTCTTCTTCTTCTCCTTCCCCTTCTCCTTCTCCTCCTCCTCCTCCTCCTTCTTCTTCTTCTTCTTCTTCTTCTTCTTCTTCTTCTTCTTCTTCTTCTTCTTCTTCTTCTTCTTCTTCTTCACTAAAATGCAGGTTGAACAGCTGAGTGATAGATGCCACGGTCGGGACTTAGTGAATCACCTACCAGTACGGTGGAATCCCGATAACTCGACCTAACGTGGACTGAGAGGATGTCAAGTTATCGAAATGTCGAGTTTTACAGAATCAGGGCTCTGTTATTCACAACCCATCACATAATACTGTAGATTACAGAAATACTTACTCTAGCACAATGTAGGAAACCAAAGTATAACATATTCTAAAATGTATTACGTATTAATATGTTCTCCTTTGTCCGGTCTCTTTAACACAACCAATTTAATTTCAATTGTCACGTTAACTTGTCTTTTCTTCTCGTTCGACATTTTCACTGGCACAAACACAACTTACTGCAACACTAACAGTAAGCTTGAAATGTTGAGGCTCCACTGTAACCACAAATGTGTAACTGAAAGTTTAGCTTTCCACACGTTTCTTTGGACGTCCTAAAGGTCTCTTTCCATTTGGACGATAGTGAAGCATGACTTGGGATTCTATTTCTATGCATGCGATATAGATCATTTAACCAGTTCTTTTGATAATTCCTTATGTAGTTAACGTAGTTAATTTGTAATTCTTCTAGTACATCTTCATTGTGTTTATAAGCCCATTTTGTACATCCTGCTGTATACCTCATTAATTTCACTTCATTAGCCGTTACTCTGCTTTCGTCTTCTTCCTCAGTGTCCATGCTTCACTTCCGTAACAAAGTGCAGGTCCTGCCAAGGTCTTATGCAGGCAGATTCTAGTATGTCTTTGTACTAAGGAAAGTTTCATAATGTTATTAATTATTCCCATTGTTTTATTATACTTAGTAACTTTCTGGGAAATGTATATTTCATCAAAAAAGGACCATGTGTATCCGAGATATGTGAAATAATTTACTCTTTCTAATATTTTTTACTCTAAACATATTTTGCTAAGAACAGTGTATTTTCCACAGAAGGCCATAATTTTAGTTTTTTCTTTATTGATTTTAATGTCACGTTATGCCAATTTTGTTAAAATTAAATACTGAACGATGTAATCCATCTTCTGAAGATGTCAGCAGAGCTAAATCGTCTGCAAAAAGCAATAAATCTAGTTTCAAATGTTTATTTAGTTGTATATAACCATGAAGCAATTCTTTTTATTCTCTAATAATTTCAGAATATATATAATATACAATAGTGGTGAGAGGCCACAAACTTAGTAGAGAAAGTAACAAAAGAATAGAAAACCAAACTGTGTAGTACCCATCACACGCCACACACATTGGGGTGATTTACGAGGATTCGCTGAATATTTTATTTTTGTGCTTTGTTCTGCGGTTATTATCGTTAATATTGTAGTTTGAAGTATGTAAGTGATGTCGCGGTTAAGGCCTAAATCCGACGCGGCGCACACATTTTTAGACAGTATAACAGGTTGGAGCTGGCGTGGGCTTCAGGAATGTGAGGTCTTCACATACCGGGAGTTCTTTACATGCCAAATTAAATTAACTGTGAGTCTGTGTCAAGTGCCAAATTATAATCTCAATAAAAGCACGTGGTCTACGCAAGAGAGATCTTCCAATTAATCTGAGCCATCTTTCTCATTGCCTAATTGCCATATTGTTATTTATAGCTTCACAAACGCTGCATGTCTGAGTTCGTTTCCAGCCAGCGGCAAACTTGAATTAGGAAGCAACACTATAACGGCCCTAACTTCATCTATAAAATGTTAACTTTATGCAGTGACTGTTTTACGCATGTTCTGCAGGAACGTACGTGTAACAATATAAGCGTAATTTAAAATTAAATATGACAATATGTTAACTGCCAGTGAATCTTGCACAACTTCTTGGCAATGATACTAAGGGTGAAAGAGAAACAGAAGGATGCATATTCAGCCCAGAGGCAAAGGTTGGCCATATCACCTAATTCATTAACAGATTGTAGCAATCACTATGGCATTTTCCAAAAGAATTAACCGTGAAACCCTTATCCCTAACATTACCAAGGAGGCCAAGGGGAGGGGGGGGGGGGAGAGGGGAGGGTACTTTATGCTCACTTTCTGCAACCTTTAAAATTTTGTCTTCTAATTTTTTTTATTAAAGGTGTGTAGTTAAGTGTCAATAACTATTTCTACTACTGAATTGCGTAATTGTTTCAAAGTTTTCATTGTTTGTCTTTCTGAGAAACAATGAAATGTCAAGGTGGTCATAAAGTATGGTGTGATTCATGTAAAAAAGGAATAGTTAAATAATGTTAAATATTACCTTTATAAACATGGCAAGATATAACACTCAATTTTAAAATAAATTTGTTTTAAAAATTGCTCAGACATATTGTTACTAGTGGTGGTCACAAAGTTCCCACCCGTTGGTAGTTAGTTCTGGAATAAGGATTGGTATTACTAGGGTTAAACATACCGATGCATAACTATATTTGTATAACCACCTAATAGTATTCATTTATCACAGCCTTTTTTACAGTTATTCGTATCATAAAACTAGATGTATTAGTTAAAACAAGCATTAAAATGTGTTGCTTACATTTTTATTTTTTATCACTTATCCATAGAAGGTAGAGGAAGTACTGTGTTCCATTTCTAAAACATGACACGGAGATTTCAACGAAAATACGTGTTCCACAGCTTTTGAGGTTCCTTGAACAATCACCAAAGTAACTTTAGAAACATTCGCGGAGAGGGAGAGAGAGAGAGAACGAAATAATCAAAAAATACATGTCTGAAAAGTGCTTAAACGGGTAAGACACGTTTTAATGTTGTAAGGCAAAGCTTCTCATGGAATTCCTACACAACACAAACGCTCTTTTCAAGCATTATATATTTTCCTAGAAAAAAGTACCATTTTGTCTGAAATATCATATGCTTAAAATACTGTCATGACAGGAGGTTCAAATGTACGTATTATTTGAATTTTCAGATTAATATTCTGTAACCAGAAAGGCTTAGGAAATAGCAGCTTACTGAACGAACATTTACGGGCCATAATAAACCATTTAAGACCAACAATTCAACTGTCGGATTATACTGCTCGCAATAGTTAAAGGCATGTGAACGCTGGCCAATGCTCAAGCGGAGCGCTGTTGCCAAGCGTAGTGCGTGTACCGGCAGAGGTTCTTTACGTAAGAGCGTGTGAGATCCGTGTACCACATTCGGCAGCGCTGGTAGGAGGGGCAAGCTTAGGATTCACTGGAGTCTGCAGTACGGCCCGCTTCCATATGCCTTTAAGTTTTGCGAAGATTATAGTGGCTTCTGAAATATTTGTTGGTGTATGCTTTTAAGTTCTCCCATCGTTTACTTCCCTGTACAAATTAGCTATTTTAGCTTCTTTTGCTAAGTTTATTACTAATAAAAGTCGCCTTATGATATCAAGAGTGGGGTATTGCTACTCCCCCAACCATGTAACGAGCAGACCACTGGTTACTGATGCAGGCGAAGGCTTTCAAGAAAAATTCCCCCTTGCAAACAACCCTTTTCGTGGAAACATGCATTTGCATTATTTTCTCAAAAGTGACTACAACAACGTTGATTACAATGTCAATGTTGCAAAACAACTACAATATTATATCTTAGACGTTTTATGGATAGCGCATGAAGTCCTCCTACCTGTCCGACGTTGCACGGGTAGATTTTTAAAACTCTAATAAAGATCTACTTAATTTCACGTCCTTCTCCCTGTTCTTTATTACATCGTTGTACAAATTATTCAAAAGAGTTTTGGGTAATCCTCCTTATAATGCTAATTTCGTACAGCCCCAGCTATTCCTAATAAGTAGGGCTTGAACCTTTACATAGCTATTGCAAAATGAGGCGATCGCAAGTTGCCTGCCGCATGGGCAGAGCGTGACTTCATTGCACGAGTACAGTGACAGCACAAAACACAACTGGGCCAACCACGTACAGTGCATAGTATCTCTCACTATTCTACACAGAATAAAATGCCTCCAGCACGAAAATCGAAATAATCTTGTACTGCTAAACTTGTACATGAACTTGAGTGAATATTTTATTGCAAATGTTGACAGCATAGCATATAAGTTATGTTACAACGTTATCTACAACGTTCAAGCGTCGACTCTACCTGCCTCCAGCTTGCTATAGTCCACACTCCGCAACCTTTCCTTCCCTGCATGAAGGTTTGTTCCCTAATAATAACGAATAATAGTCCCCTAATATTAATGCAAACGTGTGTGAAACATTGGCGGAGCGTCTGACTTCCTTAACCTCCTACCCCAAAGTCTCCCAACTTCTAGATATTTTGACACTGAAATTGAGTTTTGTTTATGGGTGTCTTTAACTACTTTGGTTCTCAGCGTCCCATTCTATACGGGGCGTGAAAGCACACTTATGCCTCTTTACCAGGCTAGAGGTTCTTTTACGTGCCGTAAATCGACAATACCCTCCCTTCCAAAGGAAGCCAAGCTAAGGATTTTTGCGCCCGGAAAAAAAGATCCATCGCGCTCCGCCGGGTTTGAAGTCACGACCTTGGGTAGCATGTTACCCGTAGACCATGGAAGACGACACATTGAATATGTTGCAAAGCCAGTAAGTACCCTTTGGCGGTGGAACAATATTCGGTCGGAATAGTCCAGTAATTTTTAAATAATCACAATGTCACATTTTCAATCTTTAAACCTTACCTTTGGTCTCATAGTTATTTAATAACATAAAGCTACATAGTACACGCACCGTACATAAGACGTTTAACATACACAGCAAAATAGAGGTTAAGCTGGTGAATATGAAGATCCCCCACTCCTAGGCCACCAAGTTAACTTATTTGGAAAGACACAGTCTGCGACCATCAAGAAAAATAATCTTCTTGGTTATTGATTATAAAATATCGGTTCACTGATTTCTAATGCTAGCTGGATACAATTTTCTGTCTTCATACAAATATTTAACATACCTTGCTAATGATCTTCATTATAACATACATAGAATATAAAACATTTAACATATGTTGAGATTCTCTTTTGTTTTGCCGTGTCTTAGTTGTTTAATTGTGACCGTCTACATCAGACCTAGGCGACTCGCGGAATAGCTTGAGCGACCTTCACTTCATTTACTTACTAAAATATGGTTATCAGTGCAAGGCCGTAAGCGAGCTGCGTTCGGGAAGCACCAGTTGTCCAGGGATGGTCTACATATACTTATACTACTTGGGACAAAATGTCCGCATCTGTGGTCTTATTTTACATTAATATTCTGTGGAGTAACGACAACTATTTTCCACTCCATGGCCTTCTCAACTGAAGGTCAAAGTCTTCTTCGCAAGCAGCTCTATTATTACTCGGATGTTTTCGTATTTAGTACAAAGGTATTTGAAAATCATATGAATATCTTAGAAATTTATGAAATAAAATTTAAAGGTGTTCCATTGACCATGTCCGTCAGAAAGAATTGGGCTTGTCAATGGTGAAAGAATCACCAAAATAGGCTGAGGAGTTTTTCAGATTACCTTACATCCACACAAAAATATTTGCTCTAACTTGGCACTTTTTCTACTGTCCTTGTCCACCACGAGCTGTAGAAAGGACTTGGCTTGCTTTCCTTGAAACGACCAGTCCCTTTTAAAGCCCTACAGTATTCCCCATTACCTGCGTTGGTATGAGGGTAAACAGGTTCGCCATAAAAGAGGGACGGCTTAGAAAGAAATGGTATTTCTTTCTTTTCCTATTAGACAGGTGCCAAGTTACCTCTCGTCGAGTATAACATGGACTATAATCTTCGCAAAAGTTAAAGGCATATGGAGGCGGGCCGTGCTGCAGACTCTAGCGAATCCTAAGCTTGCCCCTCCTACCAGCGCTGCCGAATGTGGTACACGCATCTCACGCGCCTTATGTACAGAACCTCTGCCGGTACACGCATTACGCTTGGCAACAGCGCTCCGCTTGAGTATTGGCCAGCGTTCACATGCCTTTAACTTTTGCGAGCAGTATAATACCAGGTCGTTTCCTTAGTGCGGTGGTAGCGCTGGTGCTTCACAAGCGCGGGACCTGGCGTGGGGGCTTTTCCGCACTGGGAGATCTGGTTCGGTGTGCACTCAGCCTCGTTAGGTCCGTGAGGTCCGCATAGAACGGCCTGAAGGGACCTGGGTGCTGACCACGTGCCACCTTCCAGTAATGCACCTAAAGCATGACGCCGAGATGGGTAGACGCAGCGGCCGGGCGATACACCTTGGCCCGAAAAGGGCTGTTGCGTCGCGGGGTTAGTTACTTATCTGGATTACACGCGTGGCATTTTAAGTCCCAATTACGACTTCACTATATTCGTTTACCTCTCTCCATATTCTTTGTTATACGTATCCAATCACACAGTAGGTATTTACTAACGAAAAATCTCTCGTATTCACTGAATGTGAGTATTATCGGCAGAAGTTGCATTGCCGATTTTGTTCAGTTTCACCGACAGTCTTCTAAAGTACTGCAAATTATATATTACTTGTAAGTAGGATCCTTAAGCGTTGAAGGAATTGTGGAAATGATCGAGTAATTTTGAGATATCCACGTTAGATGAAATGTTAAACGCTTATACTTTCTCTTGGGTCCAGCTAGATCATTTGGGCCATGATTTTTATATAATGCGGAGGCCCCTGACAATATTCAATCAAGTGACGGCGAATATTAAAATTTCACACCCATAGGTTTAAATATCCTGAAAGTGGCATATCATTTGTAACCATCAAGAAAAATAGATATAAATTTTGATTGAGTAATTTCTGGCGTTATCCTGGACACAATTTGCTCTTCGCATACCCTAGTAATATAGGCACTTGATTACCGCATACAGAGAAAACACAGCAAAACTTTCATAAATAAGGTCCATTAAAAGTTATTGGAAACCATATCCTTTAATATGAAAAACAAGTTATTTGGATGCTTTAATCTTAACTGCTGCAAGCATCTGCAGCATTTGAATAAAATCTCAATTAAAGAACTACGTATCGCGTAAACATCATACGTGGGGACCCACCGCCTTTTCTTCTGTTGTTTCTTCGGTTTTCTTAATTGCTAAATCCAGAACCATCTCTGCACATTGCTTGGCTTTGTCTTATTTTACATGCATTTCCTGCGGAATAAAAAGAAGGTTCTAATCCGTAGCATTCCAAACGAAATGTCAAAGCCATCTTCGTAAATGTGTTTCTTTATGACTTCTACATATTCGTATCCTAGTACCCAGGCCCTATAAATCCTTTGAACTTTTAATCGTTAAGGAATTGAAATTAGAATTTATCTATCACCTATGGAAGTCTTTTCAATCGATTGATTATGTTTAGATGGAATATAAATGAAAATGTTTACATGGATGTTTAGTGCTGCTTATCTTTAACACACAGTAATACTCTGCAGTGCAAAACATTAATTCTTTAAATGTTGACAGATCTAAGGAAAGAACTGACACGAGAAAAGTAACGTAATATATACTTAACAACAGTAGTGTTCAAATGAAGGTGCGTGTTATTCTTTGTTTAAACAAATGAGTTTAACTCTTAAGATTTACCTTCTTCTAGTTGGTGAATGCTGTCGCGGCGGCGGCGCCTATAGAGAGATATCAAGTGGCAGTTCTCACATCACACAACGTCGACACAGGACAAACGCCGTTGCAAGTCGCTCTCGAGGCTTTCGACGTCCAGGACTTGTTTATAACAGAAATTTCGAGAAACTTCGATTTCCCTAAAAGTTGCCGGTAATTCAGAGACTACATAAGCGAGTCGGCACGGATCGAGGAGTTAGATAGCTTATCGTCAGAGTTGATCAATGTTTGTGAAGTTTGTGCCACGGTTACGATGCAACAGAAGAATAGCCGTGAGTTACAAGGTCACGAATTGTGAATTGTGATTCAGTTTTACAAGAAATAAAAGCTAACTGGGCTTGTCATTTGTCACAATACTGTGTACTCTGTGATTGTTACTGCCACTATTATTGTTGTTATTGTTATTGTGATTGCTACTGCTACTGTTGTTGTTATTATTATTATTATTATTATTATTATTATTATTATTATTATTATTATTATTATTATTATTATTATTATTATTATTATTATTATTATTATTATTATTATTATTATTATTATTATTATTATTATTGGCGTCTAACGCTTGGCCTGGCACAGTGAACACGAATGAAATAATTAGGAAATTAACTTCATGAAGGAAACGTCACGAGTTATCAATGCAAAATACTGAAAATGGCTAGTTGGGCAGCACAATTATCGAAAAGTAGCTCGTCAGAGAGACGCACTCACTTAAGTGTCATTTGTAAGGTAACACTAGTTTGTGGGCAACTTTAACACAGTGATAATCTAATAAAGTAGTTAATGATACAAATTCGAAATTAAAACAAAGAAAAACGGCCTCACTATAGCGTATGATACACGACAATATAGCTATTGCTTTGCAGGCCATCGCGGTTGTCACATTCAAGAAAACACGTCAACATTCAACAATACACGTGACATGATTTTATATTCTCAAATCGCACGAATATTTTAGCACAGGTCGATAAAGGTCGGCGCGATGAATACAGGATCTTGCGATCACTGTTTAGGCGAAGTACACATGCTGCGTCGAAACGTTTAACAGTCAGCGAGCCTGTCCACACGTATTTTGTTGAGGCAAGAACAAATTTTATCAGGAAATCGCAAACATTAAAAATAATGAACATAAAATCTGCAATGTATAATAGTTGCAGCTTCAAATCAAACAAATGTTCCTTTCTTAACGTGCTATCTCCAAAAGACAATATCAAGGTTATAAACTGTGAGCTGTTATCTTTGTCATACATTACAAAAGAACATCAAAAGATATTTTGCATTTATTTTTGCAGTAATAAACATTTACCTCTTTTATTCCATAAAACTAGCTTATAGTTTTGTACGAGAACTGATGTGCGCAGTGTATGTGAAACTAAGTTAAAATTTAGGGAAATCCCCAATCAGGCATCTATTATACCTACCAGGGGTTGGAAGGAAGGCACTCGAAGTGTGAATCTACCCTCTCTCTCGTCCCGGCTACTTTCTTTCAATAGCCACGTAGAGCCTACCAAATCGGTTCATTTTGGCTGTAGTCGCGTGGCAGTGTTATCAGTGCACTGGCGGCTTGCATTTGCAACTGAGTGAGCGACGATGTAATCGAGACTGGGAGAATAAGTTCCTATTTCTTTGTTCATTTTCACTTGCCATAGGCGAAAGCACTGATATTAAATATCTATTTACATATGATCCTTTGTTGGCCGGAGATGAACTGCGATTGGAATTAATCAACCTTCAAAGCAACACATCATTGCGTAGTTCAGGAAATCTTGGTTTGGATTTGTACACATCACTGCCGAAAACATTTCCCAAGCTGCGCCTTTTTGCAAGCAAATTACAGGCCATATTTGGAACTACTTATCAATGTGAAGAACTGTGTAGTATATTGACACTGAACAAGATTGGATTGGATTGGATTAATGGAGTTTAGGGGCCCGTCGACAACTAGGTCATTTGGGCCTTAGGTCAGAATATAAAAAATCTAAAACTCCCCTAAAAACTGCCTAAAATGTGAGGTTTAAAATGGCAACTAAAAACGCAGACAGATAAAAACACCAAACGGCACATGAGTGCGCTAATTTAAAACTTGGTAAAACCATTCATTAAAATGTGTAAAAGATCAAAGCTAAAACACATTAAAACTAAGCACTTAAAACAGTAAAACGTAAAACACAAAAGCTAAAATGCAAATACGAATGCTAAAAAGCTAAAAAATTTCACACACTAAAAAAAACGTTATACTTGCTTTGCGAACCCAATTTCTGTAACGAACCGCAGCGCCTTACAGGCAGACACCGGGTCGTCACCCAAAACACTGAACAAGAGCCTGCTACGCAGTAATGTTTCGGATGAACATCTTCAATGTGTCCTATGTTTAAGTTCATCTAGCTTGCTGGACGATGAAACGCCAATATTTAAAAGAAACCAGCAAGGGTACTAATTGTGGAAACTTAGGGAGTATCATTATGACTATGCCACTATCTAATAATGTACATTGTAAACAATGTTAATACAATTTTCATATAAATTATGACGTTTATTTTTGAGAATACAGTATATGAACTATTTAAGCGTCTTAAGCAGAATAAGGAAGCTGCATAATAACTACTGTATAACAAAATGAAACACAGGTAATTAATATGTTAGTTCTGTAGAACTGCTTTTGTCAACTTAAAGTGTTGACTAGAGCCAGTAATGTGGTGAGACAGCGATTTCTCACACGATGCCGCCTAACATTGTCGCTATGTCCTACATTCATATTCTCCAGTTCATTAACCCTCTTTGTGCTTTCATGGCCAACTATTGAGTTCAAAAGTTTGCATTTGATTACGTCGCAAAGGACGTTTCATCCAAAACCTGAATGATCACCACTGTGGCATGCGTCACCTCGCTGTTTATCTGCCGGCTAGAAAGAAAGAGGGAGGGGTGATTATAGGGGTAAAGCATTTCACACTCGGGTGCTTATCTTGTCGGTCCTGTATTATACATTCCTGAAATACCTTTCCGTTCATCGGTTGCTCACGAATTGCAGATAACTTTAAAAGAGCTCACAAAGCGTAGAAGTGTTTGTTCTTAATCTTGTTCTTGAGTGAAACGTTCACTTTATGTAAAGAAAATTTAATTAAAGGAAACGTAATTTGATGGTTACTTTGTTGATTTTTTCCAAGACAGAACGCTTTCCTCGCGGCGAATAAGACGGTTCTTGAAAACTTGCATTGTTCCTAAGTCTCCAAAAATAAAGTGACAATTCCTGATGCAGAATCAATATCTTGGAGCGAATTTTCTCCATAGCAAAGTGGACTATTATGAACGTGCTTAAATCTGACTAAGGATGTAACAAATTACTGTTCTTAAAGATACATTTCCCGGTATATGAGAGAGTAAAAGACTATTATGCAATGAAAACGTTAAACCGTGTTTTTCCAACATAAGTTTCGTAGGAACACAGTAGCTAAGAACGGGAGGACGATGTGCTTAAATTCTATTAGGAAAACAAGAAACAAACAACTTATTTTTTAATTTCAACGAAAATACAGCCACCAAAAAATTTCAATTTCGAGAGATTGTCAGTGTACTGGTGCAGTTCCTCTTTTAACTGTAATTGAACTATGGTATACTTAGCAATACCTATGGTGTGCAAAGTACCTTGCCGTTTTACTGCCCGCCAAGTTACAGAGAAAAGCAATTAGCAATTTACAAAAAGTTAATAATATTATATAAACTTAGGGTTTCACGGCCGGCGTCCTGACTATTACCTAAGTTTATCTCTTCCGGGCCTGTAGCCCGTGGTCTAGAAGGCATCGAAGATACTGACATTTCAGCAAGTACTGGCTTGGCAGTGTTCTTATATTGTGAGGGTGGACGGGGCTTGTTGCGGTGGCTAAGGCGCTGATTGGTTCGCATCGGTTGGCGAAGTTTTATTACAGCTGTTGTTTTTGTCTGAAAGGTTTTCTAAGTTGCGTATCCACGCTTTCTGTACACGGAGCGCTTCTTCTTTCCGGCTGAAATTGGCTTCCCTTTGTAGTCGGGCATAGTAATTGACTGTAGAGAACAGGACTTGGCTTTCTTTAAAGTTGACATCATGGCCGAATAGTAAGGCATGCTCTGCCGCAGACGATTTTTCTGTTTGCCCCAATCTGGTGTGAGACACCTTACCCTGGAGATGCCAAGTTTAGTACTTGGCGAAACGTCAATATCTTCGAGCCTTCTAGAACACGGCTTACAAGCCCGGAAAAGATACACTTAGCTAACAGTTAATAATTTAATTTGTTGTGATCAGATTAGAGAATCTAGCAGCACTGTCCTACGTAACACCTTGCATAATTTGACGCAACAGATCCGCTAGGTTTAAATGTCAAAACTGGCTATCTCTCGCTTGGGTGAAGCGTCTAATGCTGAAATAGATGAAATTATTCGAAGAACAGAGAGTACAACAGGAAATATGTTTGAAATCAGTTTGATAAATTTTGTATTGAATGAAACTATAAACTAACAGCAGATACTCCAACTGGTGACATTGCCAACATCTTAAAAGTCTGGAGCATCAATATGACAATGTTGTAGGTGGTGCCAGTGGACGCTAATTATGCCTGCTTCATCTTTGTTTTAAGGGGTTAGTAACTGCAACACAGCATTTAAAAAACATTTTATATGCTATATAAAAAAACTAAACCCCTAGCGCAACAGCCCATGAAGGGCCAAGGCTTGCCGCCCAGCCGCTGCGTCCTCCACCTCTTCCCACTACAGTTGTCATTGTTGGGGTGCAGTACTGGAGGGTGGGACGTG
Source organism: Tenodera sinensis (assembly GCA_030765045.1). Lineage (NCBI taxonomy): Eukaryota > Metazoa > Arthropoda > Insecta > Mantodea > Mantidae > Tenodera > Tenodera sinensis. Next base: position 122,995,628 of record CM060964.1, on the reverse strand, counting down.
GTCAGCGCCCCCCGAGTCCTCCCGGCCAGTTATACGGCCTTCTCGACCTGGGGCCGTTACTGCTCCATCAAGTAGCTCCTCAATTGGTCCCCCCGGGATCTAACGAGGCTCAGTGCACCCCGTGCCATACCTCGCAGAGGGGATAACGTGCCCATGCTGGTACCGGGGATCGAACCCGGGTCCTCCGCGCCAGAGGTAAGCGCGTTACCAACTGCGCTACGGAGACGGTCATTTTATATACTAGATTATCATTTAAATCGTGAAATAGTCTTAATAAATGCAACTCCTGATAGGCAAATTCGGTAGATAATTTGACAATCACTCGTGGCATTACTTATGATAATTGTGGCAGGAGTGAATGTTTTCACGAGTGTCATATTAAGATTATCTAAGAGTTGGATGCAATATTATATGCAATTTTAGCATTATAAACTGTAGGAAATAAATCACAAAATACTTCGGTATCCATGGTTGACGTAAGTGGAAGGGTCTGTTCCGATTCGCTCCCTGCATTTCAATATTATGTGCCGTGTTGAATCAATAACCTAGACATCCACTTGCATGCATTCCCTTTCGGGAGAGAAGTTATCAGGTGCTAAGGACTGCGACGTAATCTATTTACAGCACAGCATAAGTGGATAATTATAAATTTACATATTAGATATTTTATACCTTATAATGTACAGAGGTTATTGCATCTTCGTTGTTACCAGAAAAGAATATTATAAAATGGTTTCGTTTTCTCTATGTAAGCCACGGCAACATGGAATACAGATATTTCGTCATTGTTATAGAAAATACAGCATTCCTATTATTGGCGTGTGAGCCATTATGGGCCAATTATGAGCGAAATTGAACCTGTTTATGATCGCAGGATTATATAAAATCCATCATTGCAAAATATTATGCCAGTATATATTTGTCATACATTAGTGACTAAAACGAAAGGAATTGCTAGAGTAGAGATTTATCAAGTTTTCGCCTGCTTCCTATATTGTCCTGTAGAAGCGTGGTCATTAGGAAACGTTGGCAACTCTGCCAATGGCAGCAGGGCGCAATGCGGGAGGTCACAAATCAATTCTTGGTCGCTCTGGGTGCGGCCTCATGTGCCTTGTGCACAACAAGGTGCAATTAGCATCAATATCTCTTGTATAACAGCATTACCACAAATTCACTACAAGTTAACAATGCTTAGAGAACAAAAGGTTCCATTTCGTTACACTTTCTCCTAATTACGCGCTGGTTGGTACAAAGACGTTTGATTTTATTCAAATAGTTCAAGAAACGCTTCTTAGGTATTCCATCTCTAACATGAACGGTCACGTTGTAAACAGTAAGATGGAGCTGACTGAAGTGGTAGCACTACGTAAACTTCTTGACAATAAATCGAGCATGGTCGCCCCGAAGGGGGGGGGGGGGGGGGAGGAGCAGCGGCCCCTCCCACTTGGAAATGTGCAGTCAATTACTGACTATTAGATTAGTGTTTTGTTTTGGTGCAAACAACAATTTTTCCTCAGGATACTCGTACAAAAGAGATACTCGATTGTTTCATAGCGCGTGTGTTACAAATGAGCTTGCCAAAGATACTTCTTGTACACAGTATTGCCAACCAGTTCCAGTTTGTACGATATCTAAACGCACACACTGCAGTATACAGTGAAGGCATGATTAACACACGCTCACGCACACGTGCGTAAATTATTATGAAAGCAAATACTGTTTTGTAGTATTTGACAGCAGAATAATGAATTAATATTGTTTGATTGTAAAGTTCCAACGTGCGCCGCCATCCCCCTCTGAAAAAGTCTGCCGACGCCCATGAAATCGAGTAGACATTGCCAGCAACTTATTAAATCGATGTGCTACAGAATTAATAGTACTGCAGTAGCATAGTGGTTATGCTTCCGTATTTATTTCCTAAGCATCACGAAACAATGCACGATCTGCCTCTCGCCACATCTTATGGTCTGCCTCATTTGTGGGTCAGTTTCATTTTGGCAGGACACGACAAATCTGCATGCAAGGTATGCGAGATAAGAGGAAATACCTTCTGTCTTAAATATCAGAAGCGATTCTGTACGATAAGCTATAACATCTGAATCAGCAATCAACTCAATAGCTGTTTTGTTCCGAGAGAGCCTTATCGTGAAGAATAACAACTTATCACATAAGGGTTACATTATAGTAATGCAAGATAAGCTGTATATTGCTTAACAAGCCCGGATTTGTATGCAAAATGCACGTTGTTTTTTATATATTTGAAGGCATGCGTAAATGATATATTTTGTCGCTCACCATTTTCCAGACGATTTGGCCAGTATTTGTAAATGAATACAGATGCACATTCCACATATTTTAAGTTTTAAATGAAAAGGTGCATGTTTTGCTCTTAAATGTGGGATTAAATTATATTTTCCTCTTTAGATGCTTGATAATAATTACTGGTACTTAATAAAGTCTTTGCAACCTGGTGGAACCTGGTGGAAGGTGCTGCTTCGGCCATACGATTATACATGATGGGTGTAACAAATATGTCCAAAACAGTTATTGTGAAGGCGGCGCCATGGCCGAGCGGTTAGGCCGTTCGCCTGCCACCTAGGCGGCCCGGGTTCGATCCCAGGGACCCGCATGTGGTATTTGTTGTGGACGAAGCGGCGTCTGGGTGCGTTTTCTCCGGGTTCTCTGGTCCCCCGCCACCGTTCCACCAATTGCTCCGTTCATCGACTTCGCCTGCATTTCATATCATCCTCTTCCTCACTATCATACCTGGTGCTTGGCTGACCACCCACTTCCAGGTCTTCACTCTGTCCGGTCCATAGGTTCCTATGCTCCCCGACAGGCGTCTGGCCCTAGGCACTGGCTGGCTTGTAAGTCCTAGGGGGTGTAAGTCCTACATAAGGGGAGGATAATCAGATAAAGAAAATTATTGTCAGGAAAGAACCGTTTCGCTGAAAAAAAAAAAAAAAAATAATTTGCGTAAAATATCACGCGCCATCTAGCTTCTTGACGAATGGATATAAACTATTTATTACTTCACTAACTGTCGCGCAAACATTCGGTGAACAATGCAGTACTACATTTCTACCTTAATTCGAATGAATTTAGTCACAATTTAATATTAAAATGTCATGCAAAGTTTAATTTCTAAGAGAGGTTTAGCAAAGTTACGTTAACATTAAATTGTGACTAAATTCATTAGAATTGAAATACAAAACCATTACAGCATTGTTCACACAATGTCTGCGCGACAGTAAGTGAAATAATACACCATTTATATACATTCGTCAAGAAGTTAGATGGCTCCATATATTCTAGATGTTTGACACAAATTATTTTTTTCGGCTACACGGTTCTTTATTGACAATAATAGTGGACATATTTGTTACACTCATCATGTAGAATCCCTGGTTAACGTATGGTCGAAGTAGTACCTTCCATCCGATGTGTGTATGTATATATAATTTATATGTTTATTTGTTTATAAATGGATGGGTGGATGTATTTAAGTATATATCCTGTAACTCTTGGAATAAACTGATCTCGGTAAATATGACGATGTGACTTACAAATAACTTTGGGCAATCAGCTACAGTGAAGGAGAAATGACTTTGTGATTGACACGCGCTAATCTTGAGTCAGCCAGTACAGTGTGTGGTATCTCTCGGACCAATAACTTCAGGAATACTTCCAGGTCAGCAATGATTGCCTATTTATATGACGAGTGCTCCGGTAGCAGCCCGCAGGAGCTTGTGTCGATCACAAAGTAATTTCTCCCAAACTCTAGTTGAATGTTAAACCAAGCGTGCTTGTTTACATTCGCATAACAGGAATATACCCAAACGTATTGTGAAGTGTGATTGCACAATTATGGAACGAAACTAGGTAACCTTCACGAGCAGCCATAAAGTCAAAGAAAATCCAAACAGTATTAGGCATATCTTCACGTGGTTTGGTACTTCGCTATTTTCCGTCGCTTATATCAAACTTTCGGTTAAACAATCGGATCAGAGCTCAGCTATGTATCAATACTTGACAATTGAGGAAGTTATTTATTTGAAAACTGCTTTGGCATGAGAAATACCACCCACTAAAACATCTCAATCTGCTGGTTTATCAATATATGTAAATGACCTTGGAAGCAATATTTTTAGTGAAGGCAGTAAGATGTTTTGCCTGGTGTGTGAAAAGTGTGCTTCTGCAAATAGAAGTTTGATTGTGCAGCAAATAAATACAGAACGTCATAAAGAAGGGGTTAACAAGAGGTCTACTTTAAATCAACACTTGATTACAATCAAGTTCGAGTGACGATTTTTCTACAGCCTTGAGATTGGCTTTAGTGAGTGATAACATCGCATTAAGGAAACTGAATAACGTGCAGCTTCGGAGTTTCCTAAAATACAGAAACAAAAGAGTGATAGCTGAGTCTACATTGAACAAAAACTACTAGTGTTTTCGAGAGGTATTTTTCAAAATACGGGATATACAGAAACAGGAAGAAATCTGGATTTTAGTAGACGAGACGCCAGGCGCTGCAGGACAGTGTGTTTGTTGCTAGTGCTGTAGTTGGTGCAATGAAAGCGGGTGGCAAATCATTAGCGCACACAGGTACTTCACCTGTAATTCGTAGAACGGTTGCAAACTTTTACAATTACTCGTTAGCTTTCTTGTAGCCAAGTGGTATACAGTACAGCAGTGTATTTTTATTCCTCAGTGATAGTGCTTCATACACGAGTATGACTAAGGGGGCAGCTGGATTGAAAATTCCTTGTCCAAAATTAATTCGCCTAGCTTGCCAGGCTCACGGTTTACATCGTGTCGCTGAAACCAATAGAGCCAAATATAACGTACTCCTATTGTCTCCAATGTTTAAAAAGTGTTTGTGAAGGTTTAACTCGCTGGCGTACATGGTTACAGGCTGTGTCATACTAGCTAAGCATTTCAGTGAAGTGTAAACGCAATACATAATTTAAACGCGTCTAGCCAGCTCAGAAATGTCTTTATGAAAATGACATTAAGAAAATGATCCAGTATACTCATAGTCGCTTCAACAAATTACCTGAAATTATAGCACAGTTGGAGGCTCGATATAGTTCCTTAGAGTATTCACTTCCTCTGATAGATCAAATGTTTATATCGTCCTCAGAAACTCAAGGTGTGGCTAAAATTGCATTCGACAAGTGTTGTCAGGTATTAAATAAAAATCCTTGTTACAAAAAATCTCTCAAAACAACAAAATGTTATCTGGTGTTGAAAAAAGCTGTAATAGTAGACAAATTTCCTAAAGTTGCGTTTTTCATGTGATGTAGAAAGGAGATTTTCATTGTATGATACCTTCTTCCCTAACAGAGGCAGGAGTTTCACCCAAGAAAACCTCAGGAAACTTTCCTTATCTACCCTAACAGCCACGAATACGGTAAGATTATCGCCCAAAACATGGTGTATTTGATTTTAGTTCATTGGTTTTTGCATATATTGATGCGTATTCTTTAAATTCTTCATACATACTTGTATGCATATTTTATTATTTGATTATGCATACAAATCCGGGCTCTAATACAAAGTTAATAATGTATAGCTACACCTGTCTCCTATTTATTTATATATGTGTATATCTGATGTAATCATTCCTTTTGGAATTCACGAGCCTAGGGCATTTACTATGTATCCATGGTGTTATGTGCAGGATATAGACGAATGGGTCTAAACGTTTGTAGACCTTCCTCCCTTCGAAATTAATTCAGTTGCGCAGTGATTGAAAAAACTGCTTACAGTCTGTTTCTTACATGCGGTTATTGTGCGATAAAAGAATCGACAAACTTCCCTCCACCAATCAGCGGCCTCGCAGCGTTCTGTATCCCAGTCTCTCTCTCTCTCTTGCTCCCCTCCCGAATGTTTACAATAGAATCGTTTTAGTTTGACACAGATTATACCTATACGGGTCTTGTTGACACTTCTCCATTAGCTCTGCTAGTGCTATAACCAGGTGTTCCAACCTGTGCTCTGTGGAGCCCTTACAGCTCCTCGAGTAGCTCCCAGGGTATCGGGGCCGCATCGGGCAAATACAAATACCTCAATAAATATTGACTGTCGTTAAAGAATAAGAAATAAAAGGTACAATAAAAATATGAAAACTAGAAATCACATTCTGTACGGAAAATTACAACGCTCAATTTCGCATCACTTTTAAACTACACTACTCAAATCAGCGTTAACTTTAAGGAGCTTCGCCATAGAAATCGATTCTAAAAAGCACTCCCCGGTTCAAAAAGTTGGGCCTCTTCAATACGAATGTATGTCCGGAAACAGCCGTATAGCTATTACGCAAGGGGTATACTTATAGTGACCTCGATGGGTACCCTAATGAGTTTGTGAGCAACGTTCTCATATATTTCATAGATTTGTGAAAATGGTTGGAAAAAAAAAAAAAAAAAAAAAAAAAGGCCAGCTGTTTTTCATCCGCGCGATTTCTCCCCAGGTGGTTAAGTATTTTCTACTGCCCCCATTAACGTGCATGAACGCTGGTATCATATACAATACATATGGTTACCAGATAAATGCAATTACATACAAGTATTACATGTCGCAGCTTGGGTGACACACACACGCACGCACGCACGCACACACACACACACACACACACACACACACACACACACACACACACACACACACACACGCGCGCGCGCGCCTGGAAGTGTGACTGCGACAGTATCTCTGTGCGTGCGTGTGTGCGCGCGCGCCTTGGTGTGCTACTGCGAGAGTGACTGGGTGTGTGCATGAGTGTGAACTTCATGGAAAAACAATCATCTGGATGGCTAAACGGTCATTGAGGACCGAAGACCAAATGTATGGGGAGGGGGGGGGGGGGAAGAAAAGAAAACTGCACCCTTGTCTACAGTCTATATTGATTCAATAAAATAATTAACTTTACACTACTTATACTATACAAAGGACAGACACTAAGAATATTTAGTATTCAAGACGGGTTAATTTTAATATTAAATGTATGCACTACGCCGCACTACGGTATTAAAATAGGCGCTTGTGTATAAATCTATTCACTGTAATTGACAACACACTCTTCAGTCCGAATCCCAAAACTCTGCGAATGCTGTAACAAGTTCTGTTTATTCAGAGAGAAGCCATGCGACTTCATTTGTAGCAATGTTTACTTTGCTTAGTTAAGTTAAATTTCCCTCATCCAATGCCCCATAGAAGCCCTTCAAACACGCAAATACGATTTTCAAAATTAATCACAAAGCACTCTATGAAGTATAAAACTGCCCACAATAGAAACATATATTTTCTATACCAGGCATGGGGAAAAAGGGAGACAGGAATACAATCGAGTATTTAGCCTCTCCACCTACCCCATCACTAAATGCAGACCACCTTTCGTTTCCAGTTATATTTGATTACGGATACACACGTTTTTACAAACAAGGTAAGTTTCAAGGCGCGCAGTGGTGGAACCAAATAAAAACATGATGTATTTGTTTTGTGATTACGTGATTGTGATTACGTAACGTACATTTTCTTTTGGTATTGCAAACACAAAGCTTCATTTTTACGAGGAACACAAAAGTACAAATGCTTCCATTCGGCTTTGAAGTGTCTTTTTATCTTGTTGTACGACATAATTCCATCACTGACACAATTTGAGGGACTGGCCGGTTCTCTGAGGTAACGGGAGGCATGGCCTGATAGCTAACCGGAGTGTGGCAGAGTGGACGGGGTTAAAACTGCTATGTTGGGGAAATGACACATTGTGTCACTTCTCCCCGTCTATGCTCTAGATCAAGATTCGATTCATACACCTGCAACTCGAGGATATAACCAAGTGCTTTTCTGTCATGCTCGCCTTATTGTAACCTGGCAACGTCTTGCTATCGCCCGTTCGCTGCTTCATCTCTTGTAGAGGAGTTGCATGTACAGATCCAGTTATCCCGGCACGCTCACTAACGCGTTCTGCCTAGATGCCCTGTGTCCTGGGGGCCTGGGTGGATACTCAACACTACAGTTAGGGGTACTGGAAAAATCGTACCCCGGATATATGAACTAATAAATATAGGGAACGTGCTCATGGCAGCTTGCTTAAAAAGTTTGTGTGATGCGCTTGGCAGTGAAATGAAATAGAGTTTTTATTTATGGACGCTCTTTAACTGCTGTGGTTCTCAGCGTCCTATTCTATATTTGGCGAGAACGACCGCTTAATTTTGCTCAGAGGCCTCTTTATCAGGCTTTAAGACTCTTTTACATGCCATAAATCTACGAAACGGGACCACCGGCTTTACTTCCCTTCCGGAGGAAGCTATGCTTAGATTTTTTACGCCCGAAAAAGATCCATCGCCCTCCGCCGGGTTTGAACCCGCAACCTCGTGAACCAGAGGCTAGCATGTCACCCCTAGACCACGAGGGCGACCCGCTGGCAGTGACCCAATGGGTTTGACACGGTACGAAAACAGTCGTAAGTTCGAATTAATAGAGGAATGTTATAAGCGCAGTGCAAGAATTAGACCTAACTCTTCTGTGGTAGGATGTACCAACGCATTTAGAAACTGTCTTGCTGGCACCAAGTTTTTGTTTCCGACGAGTAAACAACATTTAATTCTGAGGAAGGCTTGGATTGCGGCGATAAAACGAGACACGTCTGATGGTAAACCATCAACTCCTCCAAAGAATTCATGGATTTGTAATCATTTTGCAGACGAAACACCCACAAGAGATTCTTGCAGTCCCGGTTGTCTCCTATAAGCGACCGATTCATCTGATCCGATGAAAATCAGTTGGCTGAAGTTGACATGGAAGACAATACTTCAGCAATATCAGTACGAAAACAGAAGTTGTAACGGTAATGTGAATATATTGTTTTCTTCTCTGCGAAATAATTGTGAAGCTTAAGTCCGGGCAAACTTGGCAATGTCTGCTGTAAATACGCATTCAATAACATGCTTGTTGCAAAAGAGACCGCGGTATTAATACATGCCCGCGAATACCAAACATTTACTTTGTGGAAAACGAATATCTTTTTAACATACCGAGTGTCGCCGCGGTATCGTGTGCGACTCGCATTCGGAAGGTTCTGGGTTCGATTCTACAGGCCTACCACTCTGACTTGGTTTTCTCCCCCGCGACTTTCCCTTGCCGCTAGGCGAATGTTGGGGTGGCTTCTAATCCACGGTTTCCTTTCCTTCCCTTCTTCATTTCATTTCCTTTGTCATCTTTCAGGTCTGGTGTCAACGTGGGTGTATGCGGGCAGAATGTGCGGTTACTTGCGCTCTGTAAATCTTCCCTGGCTCCGCTTGCAAAGAGCTCCATGCCATGGCCCAGGCCGCTAGGGTAGCTTCGTTGCTCTCTATGGGAGATGATGAGCTACGCTGATGCGCCAGGCGGCTATCGCTTTAGCTTTTAAGGACTTTCGTACGTGTCTGCGGCTTTGCTTTGTCCTCGATTTCTATCAGCCTGTGGTCTCCCTTTACCTCACCTCACCTCTTCCTCCCGGGGGGTGATAGCACACAACAGATCCTTCCCGGGTCGCGGTGTGTTATGTGTCCCCCTCCGTTGCATTCACATCACATGTTCTTGACACTGCGGGTGTAAAGTTTGCTGTGTTCCATATCCTATTATCGTTTATGCCCTATATTAATAAAATAAGTACACTTAGTAGAGAAAATAAGCTACTGATTCTATTAATGAAATGTCATTGCACTGCAGTATCTGCTAACTTTAAATTTACCTTTCACCATATACTCGAGGAAAAAAAAAAAAAAAAAGAATGGGTTTTCTGGCAGCAGCGATCTATTACTATAAATACTACGCCAAATGCACTTTCAAATTATAAAAACTGTTCCTGTATCCCAGATTGTAACGAAATGTCCCGTGAAAGTTCTCTAAGTGCTTGTTAAAGAATTTCTATTTTCTCATTACACAAAAGAGAAAAAATCGAAGCAAAATTTCTAGCTGCTATTACTCCACCAGGATATGTCTGTTTTAATGCTAAATGTAAGTGTGAAAGACATTCCAATTGATTCCGATATACTAAATCATATTCAGTCAAGAGACTTGGTTGCAGTTCCCACAAATAAGATTGAAAAAAATGTTGTAATGGTTGTACCTCATTTTAGCACCTAATCCTCAGCTTTCAGCTGAAGAACTTGACAGAAAATATGGCATTGCATCTATAAGAGTCCTTATTGAAGGAGCTATTCAAATAATGAAATGTTTCATATTGCTTCTTTCAAGTTCATATGCATTTAATATCTCAGTAAACAAAATTGTTCATGCCTAAGTTCTCCAGTAATTAATATGGAAGATTCATAGATAAAACTTATCACGGAGTAACATGTTACTAATCTCTAGTGTTACGGGGCCCATTTGAATTTTTATATTTTTATAGGTATGAAATCAATACTTTGCACAGTTAACGGTGTTTGATATAAACTACCACACAAAGTTCCAGCACAATCTGATTTTTAGTTTTGAGGGAATTAATTATTAAATTTATTCACAATGCCGAAATATCTTAATATTCAAAATATTCCATACGCATCAAAAAGTATAATATCACAACAGTTTTACTATTTTATGAACTCAAATTGCTCAACAAACACCAGCAATCTCTGCCAGGAAGAAAAAAGGTAATTACCTTTAAAGTAATTTCTTTGCTCTGACGGACATTGAAAATTTGTTCACCTGTTTCTGTGTATTTAATTTTTTAAAGCTAAATAAATTTTCAGATCTTGAAACTAAAGGCTGAAATTGAAGTCACATAAATGGAGCACATGCTGGAAAAGTTCTACGAGCATACCTGTTTGTCACACCTCCCCTCTATTGTCTAGTAGTCTCTTTCAGATTAATAACTTAAGTTCTTTCCGCTGAATTTGGTTACTTTTGAGCTCTTTTTTGCCCATATTTTGTTCAAATGCTGCCGAAAATTTAAGGGACACTAGGAGTGAAATTTGAAAGTACCACATTTCTTGATAGATTTTTCTGAAATTTTTACTGTGTTTGTATTTATATGAGCATAGGATGTACACCAAAATAAATTAAAATTGGATAATTCGTTTATGATATATAAATTATTTTATGAATTTAATAGGCACATTTTCAAAATGTGACTCGCGTCTATTGACTTTGCAAAATTGGTTTATATTGCCAGAACTGGTACTCTAAAACATGTGTAACAATTGTATGAAGAGATATTTCAAATACGTTTGCTGATTATGCTGTACATATTTTTTTATTAACAAAGAAAATTTGATCTTAAAAATTGTTGATTTTTTTCATACAAAGAAAAATGTTTTTGGAATTCATGTTAATGATAACATCAATATTGAACCATAGTTTTGTTTAGCTGCTATTTATGAATACTTTTGGAAATTTTCTTTGAATTTGAAGCAAAACTCTGACGCGACCTTCTTTTGGAATATGGAGAAATGTAGTTTTGAAAGAAAAAAAAAACAAAAAAAAAAAAAAAAAAAAAAAACAAAAAAAAAAACAACAAAAAAAACAGACTTTTATATACATTAAGGGAAGAGCACTATTTGAAAGGGCCGTAATGACCACGTGGAGTGGGGGATATGAAAAATGTTAGCTGATCCAAATGCACAGGAGTTCCACGAACATTTTAAGGTAAAAAAACAAGTTTCGACTTTTTGACAATTTTGACCAAACTTTCACTGCCAGTGTCCCTTTCCGCTGAATTTGGTTGTTTTAGAGCTCTTTTTGGCCCATATTTTGTTCAAATACTGCCGAAAATTTAAGCAGAAAAGGAGCGTTTAAATGTAGCACGCCTGGCATTAAAAGCCCTTTAAAAAAGACAGAATCTAAATTATTTCACTGCAAACGGAAGACTGAAGGTTTGGGGAACAATTATATGCATAAACCTAAAAATCGTCAATTTGATAATTTTTCGTCATTTTTCAGTCTCAGGGTCCATTAATAAAACAAGGGAGGTGAAATGACCACTAAATTGTATTTTTTGTACACTGCAGTGCTCCTATCCTGATATTCGTTCAACACTGATGCTTGCACAGTAACGAACAATACTATATTAGAATTTAATGCTAGTTATTGCACGCTTTACAAGTTAATAAAATATACTGGCGCTTGAACATGAGATTGTCTCTCATTGTTAGCTAGCGGTCGCTGCTCACGTAGAAATATGGAACACTCCACCTGTTTTTCTTAATTATGGGGATTTCCGGACATGACTAGAAGCACTTAAGGAAGTTTTTGTCTATCTCTTATGGTGTACAAATTGTAAAAACTTATACAAAATTCCTTCAGTATGAAGGGGGCTTTAAGGGCTATTCGCAGAAAATTCAAGATAGTTGCCATGTAAATATCTTAAGCATTTTATACAAGGGCAATTCGTAAAGTAAGGTCCGAATGTTTTATACACATCAAGGCATCATATATAGTTGTAAAACAGTTATTTTGTTTAATTCTGTACACCTTGCTCTATTTTTTCTAGACAGTTGCCATATTTGTTCAAACATGTCATAACGTTCTACAAGCTTTTGTATGCCGACGTCACAGAAGTCCGCCGCCTGTGAGGATAACCAGTGGAAATTGCCACTCGTCCAACTTTACGCATCTTTTTATCTGCGGTATTGACCCCAAATCTTCTGGAATCATTGATGGCCATCTGATCGCGGTTCATTATGGACATTGTCCAGTCCGACCTTGAAAACTCTACCCACTTAGGCACCTTGCTGTCACTTATTGCATTGGGGCTATACACTTCACTCATCTGTCGATGAATGTCCACTGCTGAAATGTTCCTTGCTGTCATAAGCCGAAACAGAGACAGCATTTCACAGTTGGCGGGCCCATTGATTGTTTTAAACATTTGAACCGACATTGTGAACAACACACTCCAACACTACCAATTCAAATGTCGTCGTTTTACGCGCAAGGCATGTCAGGAGTCTATGTGCATGCGCGTTCCAATGTTCGCACGGAATTCGATGAGCTGCAGCGATTCAGACCTTACTTTACGAATTGCCCTCGTATTTTAATGAAAATCACTAGCGAAATTTCTAGAAAATGAGAAGTGTCAACATTTTTACATGTTAAGAGTAGTTCTGCAAAATCTTCCTGTTGCATCTTTAGGCGATACTGAAATTAAATATCAAGTTTGATATTTATCCGACTCTTCACTTTTGAGTTATGCTATACGCCGTGGCCGAGCGGTTAGAGCGTTCGCCCACCACCTAGGCGCCCCGGGTTCGATCCCAGGGACCCGAATGTGGTATTCGTGGTGGATGAAGCGGCGTCCGGACGGGTTTTCTCCGGGTTCTCCGGTTTCCCTCGCCACTCATTCCACCAATTGCTCCATTATCACCTTTTCAATCATCCATTTCATGTCATCCTCTTCCTCACTATTATACCCGGTGCTTGGCTGACCACCCCCTTCCAGGTCTTCACTCTGTCCGGCCCATAGGTTCCTGTGCTCCCCGACAGGCGTTTGACCCTAGGCACTAGCTCGTAAGTCCTACATAAGGGGAGGCTAATCAGGTAAAGAAAGAATTATGCTGCGCGCGCGCGCGCGCACACACACACACACACACACACACACACACACACACACACACACACACACGCACACGCACGCACGCACACACACACATTCAGTTGTATCGATTTTTGGATCGAATGTAATACATTCTCTGCCTACGAAGTGTAAGCTAGAGAAAGTACAAAATGGAGATGCTACCTCAGTATGTCTCTCGGTATGTCTAACACTTTGAGATAAACCTTGAATACTTTTATGTTTTACATTATTGAAAGTTGCCGCGTTTAACTTTATGCTAGATAAGCAACGAAGGGAGTCGAGACTTACGCGTGTCCAGAGTTGCTGGACTGTAGTTCTTGACAGACATTGACTGCGTTTCCTTGAGTGAATGAATGCAACATTCCATGGATCTTTGTGTCTAAATGAAAATACGCAAAACAACGGGGGAGGAGTGCAAGTACTCATATAACATGTAGCGTTAACTGAGTTATGAATGAAGCTGATTTAGCTAACGCATTAAATCACGTTTCTGCAATTGTCTGGCTAGGCGACTCATTCTCGGCCATTATATTTACCTACTTCGGTGACTAAAACTGTGAATCCATCAGAAAGAAACCAGAACTTAAGTCGTGAAATCATACAGCGCAATGGAAATATTTGTTCATTCCTTCCATCTTTGCATTTGTTTCACATGTCAAATTCGCGTCACAACTAATTTCGATCAATATTTTGTTTCATCAGTGTACAAAAGTGACATTGAATGAAACATGAGTAAAGTGTGGAACTACGTATTTTGAAGTAGACAATACTGTAACACAGCAATGTGTAAAATGTGTACAAAAAATTGCATGGAGGTAAGTCACATAATACAAACAAATTTAAAGAAGCCTGTTACACCCATCCACCGACTGAATTAATCTAATTGTTGTTGTTGTTGTTGTTGTAGTGTTTAACGCCCGCTTTTACTACTACGGCACCGCAGGCGGTGACACTGATGATACATGAAGATGGAGCACCGGTGGAATGAGATGGCGGGGGAAACCGGAGTACCCGGAGAAAACCCGCCCTGACGCCGCTTCGTCCACCACGAATACCACATGCGGGTCCCTGGGATCGAACCCGGGCCGCCTAGATGGTAGGCGAGCGCGCTAACCGCTCGGCCACGGCGCCGCCATTAATCTAATTGAAAAAGCAATGTACGAGTTTCCCATTGTTGCCATAATATGATGCCGCGACATGTGAAAATGATGAAAAATAAAATTGGTTACATACCCTTATATAGGGGAGGGAAAAAAAAACTAAACCCCAGCGCAACAGCCCTTACCGGGCCAAGGCGTAATGCCCGGCCGCTGCGTTCTCCACCTCTGCCCACTACAGGTGTCATGCGTAGGGTACGGGACCTCCCGACCGGTTATGCGGCCTTCGTATCGCTACTTCTTAATCAAATAGCTCCCCAATTGGCCCCTCATGGACCTAACGGGTCTGAGTGCACCCCGTACCAGATCTCCCAGTGGGAGAAAACTCCCCACGCCGGTACCGGAAATCGAACCCGGGTCTCCCGTTGCCATCGCTCTAGGGAGACGACCTGAGCACACAGAAAACTACTAATAAGAATATATAATTCAGTGATGAGCTTTTATACATTATCGAGTATCGAGAAATAGTGGTATTCTCCCATCACTAGTAAAAGAAGTGTACTGCTTTTATATTTCAAGATAACTGATAAGGACTGTTAGTAAGGAAACAATGAGAAGTACCATTTAACTAGACATTTGAAAATTCAAATCAATAAATATCTCGGAAACGCTTAATTCCCCACAGGAATGTAGGTATTACACATGTATTGTATTTTAAAGACATCTATAGTATTTGTAAATTGCTTACAGTTTACCAGTTATACAAAATCACACAAAATTCATTCAGAATGAAGAGGACTTCACAGTGCATTCCAAGAAAATTCAAGGTAGATTTTACTTGTTCTGTAAATATGTTAAACAAAGAACATTTTAATCACAATCGTTGCTGCCGCTTTTGAGAAAATCACAAATAATTAAATATTTTACATGTAAGAAGTAATTTACTTTGGGGAAGACTGTTGTGAATGCTCGTATCGCATCTTTGGAAGACTGAAAATAAACTCCAAGTTGTACATGAATCCGAAATATTACCTTTGAGCTACACATTTTTACTTGCTCATTCTCTCTCTCTCTCTCTCTCTCTCTCTCTCTCTCTCTCTCTCTCTCTCTCTCTCTCTCTCTCTCTCACCACAGGCATCTCCGCGGACATTTTTTAAATACTCCATCTGAATCGAGTCGGCCTCAAAACATGTATTTCCCGTGAAATATCTGTATAAAATGTTTGGCTGGAATACAATACCTTACCTGATATAAGTAGATTTTACGGATGATAAAAATACTTCTGCTGGAAAGTTCTGCTTCTCCAATTGCACTAACTTAATTCCGGCACTTCTGCTCTGTGAGCGCAAGATTACTCCACAACTACACCGAACTGATGGGTTTTTCAAGAAACCTCTGTCTTTTTTCCTGCTTCCCGTTTCAAGAGGCGATGCATACTGATATAATTATCCTTTCTATAATGACAGCCGATAAGCCACGCTAACCATTCCATCTAATGAAATCATCACTTGGGGTGACTAATAAATCTATGTGGCAACTGTTCGAACTCAGCGATTGGATAAATTCGTGGCACCTTGGTCACGTTTTCCGGTAGTGACTCAATTTGGTATCATAAGACACACACACACACACACACACACACACACACACACACACACACACACACACACACACACACACACACACACACACACACACACACACACACACGCATACATACACGTATGTTTGCGCAGTTGTGTGTGCGCAAAAGTGCATCTCTCTCTTTCTGTGTGCGTGCGCGCGCACGTGTGTGTGTGTGTGTGTGTGTGTGTGTGTGTGTTGCACAGAAGGATACGGTTTATTGTACTGTAGAGCTTAGTGTTTAAGGATAATCTCACCAAAAGTACGATAAAACAAAAGAGATTTTTACTGGTGCTATGAAGAGTTCATTGAGGAGTACGAACCTTTGTCACTCTAATACTTAAACAACTTAATAATAAATGCAAAAATGCTACTGCTTTTTCATAGTTTTGACGTGGTGAGTTAAATATTTTGTAAGACCAACCATCATGCAACGACGTCACGTGTTTGAAAGTTCGGCATGTCTGAGTGTCCCTTGAGCAGAATACACCATCATCATACTCGGTGTTTCCAAGAGCGATCTCAGGTAGAGGTCTGCACGGTCCGACATTCTTAGGTTCTGCCCTGCCCGGCCCGGCCCGGCCCAACCAAGCCCGAGCCCGAGCCCGAGAGGAGGAGGGTATAATGCACCACACGGCCCAAGCCCAATTGTGTAATTTTGTTTTAAACAAATTATTTTGCAATTATTGATATCATCATCATCATCATCATCATCATCATCATCATCATCATCATCATCATCAGAAGAAGAAGAAGAAGAAGAAGAAGAAGAATCAAATAGAATTCCGGACCGCGCCGTAGCCGAGTGGTTAGACCATTCGCTTCTCACCAAAGCGGCTTGGGTTCGATCCCAGGCAATCGCATGTGGGATTTCTGATGGGCGAAGGGGCGCTGGGGCGGGTTTCCTCCGGGTTTTCCGGTTTCCCTCGCCATCTCAATCCACCGGTGCTCCATCTTCATTCCATGTATCATCAGTGTCACCGCCTGCGGTGCCGTATGTAATAAAAGCGGGCGTTAAACACTACAAACAAGTATAGAATTCCTAGTAAAGGCATGGTGCGATAATCATACTATTCTCGGAATTTCAACATCGGTGACCAAAAAATGCGATAAATTATTTTGATTCCTTTAATTTTCAAGCCCGAGCGCGACATTTTTCAAATTAGGCCCAAAACCCGGCCCGCGGCTCGGTCGTGCCTAGGCCCGAGCACGAGCAGACCTCTATTCTCAGACACTACACCAAAATTATTCTACCATGGGTGAGCATGGGGGATCGCCGGAGTTTGAACAAGGGACCTCACAAATGTGAATCCTATACGATTCCGTGGTGCCAACTCGCTCGGTTCGAACGGAGGTCACTGTAACACATTTCATTTAAGGTCGCAGTGAAGAGAATTTAGAATCTATCTATATCTAACACCCTTCATATTGCATCTCAGGTATTTTTATCACTGCATATAGGTATAAAAAACAAATGCTACAAATAGAAAATTAATGTTTGCTAGCATTTAAAAATAATGTATAAATAAAGTTGTCTATAAAGTAGAAACAAACAAGAAATTTGTACTTAATATATAATGTGTGTGTGTGTGTGTGTGTGTATGTGTGTGTGTGTGTGTGTGTGTGCGCGCGCGCGCGCGCTTGTAGTAATGAAAGAGCAATATTGTTGTGTGTAATGAATAAAACACGCAGCCACACAAAAACGTTCAATATTTCGGGTTTACCCGCCGCTAACGAAAAAGACAGGTTACGGCGCAAACTGCAGTGACGTAATTCTCCTAGTCTGATCATAGCCCAATGAAGCTAAACCACAATCGCCTAATACATCCATGTTCTAAACAAACAAAAAATTGCCCGTTGAATTTATACAAAAGGTAGTTTTATCATGACAATGTTAGCCATGTATCAGACCACCATTGGTACGTAACTCCAATTCGTGCCGCAGCGTGTCTTTTTCGTTAGCCACGGTTTACCCCTTCATCAGGAGATTAAAAAGATTAAAAACACCACACACAAAAATGATAGCGCACGTGACGGTCTACTGCACTCGTTAACAATGGCCGGAACAGTATCGATCGGCTATGACAGACTAGGGTGTACCAACATAGCGCAGGAAATTCGATCGTCATGCAGTACAGGTTAGACAATGCACGGGAAATTTGCAGGAAAACTAGTCACATAAAATGTTGTGTTAAATTGAGTTTCTAGATGAGCTTGACTATCTGGCGTAGGGGGGGGGGGATAGTGCGTCAATGAGTATTAATCTATAACCATCAGCAGATGAAAGGTAGTGCGCAATGCCGTGCTGCGTGACTGACAATTGTCTGTAGTAGTAGCACCACAAGAGGGTTTCACATGACTATTCCACTCATACCTGACTTGGCTGAAATCAACCAATCATGAGCATAACAATTTAAAATTTCAACCAAAGACAGCCTTCATTCGCGAAAAATTTATTACGTTTCATTATCACCTCCTCTGAATTTCATTATCACTTCCTACGCTTTTCTTATGATCAGGTTAGAGGCTCTAGCTGCACTGTGATACAGATGTGCAACAGGTGACGTAATTTGACGCAACAGAGCTGCTATGAAATGTAAAATATGGCTGACTCGCTTCTGTGCTGAAATGGATGAAATAATTCTACCTCAGAACAGAATACAGCAGGAAATATGCTTGGAATCAGTTTGACAAGTTTTGTATTAAACAATTATAAATTAACAGCAGATACCCCAACGTCTGACATTACCAGCATCCTAACAAATTTGGAGCATCAATACGATAACCCAGTAGGCCGTGCCAATGGACGCCGTTGTATGCATTCATGCCACATGTTCCTTTTGAGAGGTTAGTAATTACAATACAGCATTTAAATAACATTGCACATCATTCTTTAATTCGCGAAATAGTCTTAATAAATGCAGCTCGTGATAGTCAAATTCTCAGATAAACTGACAATCACTCGTGGCATTACATATGACAAGAAAACCTCGAGCGGTATTTGTTTAGACTATTCCCCGAAATAATTTATTTAATACTATTTAATATTAACAGTGATTTAAAAGTGGACAGCTTACAATAACATTCATACATTTTAATTATGATTTATTTTCACAGTTGGCACAACTAATGCAGTAGCTGTGAGAACAATAACAACAATACTTTTAGCATTAAATCCAGGGAAATGAGAAATTAGACATATTATGAATATAAATGAATGAATATGCATTAGTAGGTTATTCATTAAAGGCAGGTGTGCTATACTTAAAATTACAGTGGTTTGACTTCGCCTCTTCAATTAAAATATCAATATCCTCACTAGAATATTCGTCAAATGCTTTGTCTGCCATTTTTGAATGGCTCGCTAATGCTTTTAGTGTACATGTATACTTGAGAAGTTCAGAAACGTAAGAAAAGGAGGAAGTGATATAACAAAAGCGATAATACCACGATCAAGAGGTGATAATCCAAAGCGAGTGCACTAGTCTGCAATAAATGGTGGATTACACTGCGTTGTCGGTATGGGTGACTCCGTTGGTTAGATGCTAGGCTTGTAGTTTACCGGAAAAAAAAGAAGAACGAAAAAAAAAAAAAAAAAAAAAAAAAAAAAAACTCAGTTGGAGAATTTAGTGTCGGGCCAGCATGTTGCCATGGTGGCTCAATTGGTAATAGTAACCGTACTGATATTGGAGGATCCGTGGTTCCTATCCCGGCTAGGGCACTGAATTTTCAGTCTGATTCTACCTTTACAACATTCTCTTACATACAGCTAGGATGAAAGAACAATTAATTTCCATTGATTGATCTTATAGTGTGTTAAACTATGAATCCGGTGACAAAGTACTTAGAGCATTGTAAGTCGCCGTAGGATATGCTATCTTATCTCATAATTATGCATTTGAGATCTTAAGGGGGGCCGCGCCGTAGCCGAGTGGTTAGACCACTCGCTTCTCACCAAAGCAACCCGGGTACGGCCCCAGGCAACTGCATGTTAGATTCGCCGGTATGTTGCCATGGTAGCTCATTGGTAAGAGTAACCGAGCCAAAATCGGAAGATTCGTTGTTCGGATCTCGGCAATGCCATTGCATTTTTCACTATGACTCTACCTTTCATTATAATCTGTGATATCTCTAAGTTTCGCTGTTCCTAGGGATATACATAATTACGCTTGTGACAAATTGGGCATGATCAGGGTATCCGTTTCTTTACTCCTTTCTGCAATCCTGCTATAGCTTGAGAGGTGTAATTATTAGAGGTTAAGACCACCGTCGATTGGCCACATTTCTGTGCTAATGATTGAATGTTTTGCAATCGTGTTAAAGCTCATTAAAAGTTTTTGTGAAACTTGAATAACCACAAACCATCTATTTAATTGTATCAAGCTGACAACATTATAAAAGCAACTTGCCAGTTGTATGTTTCATATATTATGAGTTTCCCTTAAGAGCTTACATTTGCTATTGCAAGAATTCTAGTTATAAAAGTAACTTTTGTGTTTTACTTGCTTCATCCCTTGCATTTTTGTAGTGTTTAACGCCCACTTTTATTACATACGGCACCGCAGGCGGTGACACTGATGATGCATGGAATGAAGATGGGGCACTGGTGGACTGAGATGGAGGGGGAAACCAGAGAACCCGGAGGAAACATGCCCCAGCGCCGCTTCGTCCACCACACATCTCACATGCGGTTGCCTGGGATCGAACCCGGGCCGTTTTGGTGAGACGCGAATGGTCTAACCACTCGGCTACGACGCGGCTCTTGCATTTTTAGAGTAATTCTGAACATAAATTATAATAATTCTATAGTTCTATTTCGTGGTTTACCAGTTATCGTTCAGGAACTTTATATGTCCATTGTAAGAATTCTATGGACATAAAAGTAACTTGGAATTTTGCATACTTCGTGCCTTATAAGTTTTCTGAGATTAATTTTGAGTTTCTACTCTAATAATTTGTACAGTTCTAGTTCATACTTTATTAGTTAATATTTATTATTACAACAGTTTTACAGTTATAAAAGTGACTTGCTATTACACGATTTTACAAGTTTACAAGATTAATTTGGAGTTTCAAATCTAGTAATTGTATGGCTCTATTTCATACTTTTATCAATTTTCCTTCAGGAACTTTACACTTGCTATTGCAATAACAAAACAATTACGAGAGTAGCTTGGCATTTTGTAGGCTTTACACTTTACCAATTTTGAAATTCGCTTTAATTTGAACCCCAAAAATTGTCCAGTCCTGGACGAAATTTGGCAGTGTTAGCAGCTGAGGAAACCATTCCTGAAGTTTAAGGATTTGTTTGATGGTGAAAAGGACATGAAATATTGTTATTACATTGTTCAGCTACTTAACTTCATGGTGCTAATGTAACATGCTTTATCAAGATGATTGTGGTGATTTAATTCTGCGCTACTGTAGTCACTTTTGTGGTGATAAGGGGTCTGTATCTGTAATAAGGGGTATTATTCTGGCAACGTCCTAGTTGGTGTCTGACTAAATCTATTGCGGCCACACTTGTACCCATTGCAGTAGATGGAGGGAGTTGGCCGTGTGTGGAAGAACAACAACAAGATTCAATAACAATAGACGTAATATGCAGGAACAATTAATAAGTAGCAAGAGGGTTTCAATACTCCACCAAATGGCTAATGAAGCCAAGTAACACGGAGAAAATCAAACGGCAGGAAGCAACTAGACGGTGAAATTTAAGCCTGGAGATTTCCATGTTTTATGCAAGAATATAGCAGTCATTTCTTTCTCTCTGTGCTCATTTTCAGGAGCAGGGGCGGATAAAGCATCACTTGAGCGCAAAACTGAAAATATCATCTATCATCTATGTGTGTGCATCTTGATTAACCGGTAGGCAAGACTGGGTTTTGACCAGTGATGTCCAACCTTATGCGAAAGAGGGGAGGGCGGATTTGCCTCCACCAACTATTCGCCGAACTATGACGCATTAAAATCACTCGAAAACAATCCTCTCTACTGCTTTGTTACCCGAGTGAGTGAAGGGGAACTACTTCATGCATAAAACAAAGGAAGGGAGTAAAGTGGCAAGGTGACATCATTAGCTCATACAAGATATTGGGCACCGGTGGTTTTGAGTGATTGTTTGGCACGGACACGAGAGGAGAGGTAGCAACTGAACTTGCCCTACTCATCCCACATTCTCTTGTCGAGTGATGAAGGTTGTTTTAATACAACACGTGCAGTGGTGGCTTCGTTCCACTAGCACGGTAGTAACAATTTCTGCGCTGTTGTAACTATTTTGTTTATGTTAAACACATTTTTCATGCAATAATTATTACAGCCACCTGCTGTGGTTAGGCAAATTACATAATCTTAAACTTTATAACCTTCCTTTATTATACACGTAATATTCTTACGCTGCCTTAAGATTAACGTGCTAAATTGTTTCTCTTTTACAACAAATAAAGCAGTAAAGTTCCATTACGATTTAACTTTAAAATATTCTAAAACTGATCAACCTAGTAAATTGTTTGGTTTTAATCTCAATACTGTGTTCAAACTTTGAAACAAGATATACAATAACTTATATTAAATGAACTACTAAGAAACTAAACCCCTAAAAAGTGCAATCACATCGTCCCTTTTATGTGTTTATAAAAATTAGTATTCAGAAAGTACGTTTTGAAATTGTAAATAAACACCTGTAAGATCACCAAAAATTGATTTATGGTTTTGATCAAAGTGGCGTGTGATGTTCTGACGCCATATATTTGCAAACTGAAATTCACATATTAAACAGCAAACTTTCCTGTTTTTGTAAATTTACACTGAGAGCGACTATATTTAAAGTTATGCAATGTAAAATATACCGTATTTTTAGGGTTCAACACGTACATACACCACATTCTTGGTATCCCAGAATTCAACCACACAAATTGCAAGGATTGCGGAGTGGTCCTAGATAAGTATGTGGAACCTCTGCTCTCTCAACTGCGTTTTAGATAAAGCCATACATCGGCGTAAGCTGTCGATGATGAGCTTCAACCCTCCTTCACCGTTTTTCGTGATATAGTTACCGCTTTGTTCATCAGAACGCTCTTTCACTCTAATGAATTAAGCAAAACAAACGTAGAAAGTAATTATTTACTTATGCCAACAAACTTACTGCTGGTGTTTTTAAACACACAAGCTGTGTGTGGACAATGTTAAGAGGTGGAATCAGGCTTGAAAAATTCAGTGCCACAGCCGGGATTTGAATCACGGATATTCCACTTATGGAGCGGCTGCTCTAACCACTAAGCTACCATGGCCACCACCTTATCTCTGATGTGAGATTCCCTCGTGGTCTACCGGGAAAAAGTAAAAATAGGTAAGAGAATTTAATGCCATACTGGTAAGTCGGCCATGGTAGGTTAGTGGTTAGAGCAGCCACTCGATAAGCGGAAGATCCGTGGTTCACATTCCGGCTATGGCATTGAATTTTTCAGTCTTGATTACACTCTTAAATTTAGAACGTAGCGTGTAATGTAATACCATGGCAGACAAAAAATTAATGGCGGTTGATAGCTGACCACTTAATGATTAGATTATTCTCTTTCCTGTTGCAGAAAGACTTTGTGGGCGCAGATGATATTTGCATAATGAGGTTTACAGCGTGTTTAACTATACAACACCGCAAGGTGTGGCAAGCCTCCGATTGGATATTATATTGACCAGGCCCTCCTGTCAGCCGCCATTAAATTTTGTGTCTTCTATAGTTAGACGTGCAGGTACAATTTACAAGACGTTACCTCCTTCTAGTCAATGACGGTAGAAAGAAAAGGAAAAGAAACACCTTGCTATACATCTTTGAATAATGATACGTTTAATTTGTCTTTAGTAGTTTCGCTGTTCTGTCTATGTCTGATGTCTGCATGAATCCCGATATGTTATACTTATCTGTTAAGTGAAACGCAGGCCTCCCTCCGCTTCATAAACTACAGTTAACGAGGGGAGAGTCAATACTCTCTCAGTAATGAATGCCTTCAAATGCAGGTGACAGGCAAGATGTTGTTTATACGTGATTTAACATTTACGGCTCTCATAGAACTTTTCATAACTATTCAGAGCTTCATTTTGCTTCATTTGCGTATTTTTATTATGATGTTTAAGGCTCACTTTCTGTAATTGGTTGTGCAGTATCGCCCTACAGATCACTTTGCTATAACTCAATTAAGGTAATCTTTAATCACGATGTGTTAATTTTAATTCCCAATGGCGTTAATTATGTTCCGCGTATTCTTTTCAGAACTTATTCAATGTGCTGCACGGGGAAAGGAGATCCTGCATATGGATGCGTATCCTGGGGGAACCTGAATTCCTTGCGGATGGTAGCTGGTAGACAAGGGCACAATTGAATTCTTCCCCTGGGGGTTTCGAAGGCAATTACTGAATTCCTTTCGTGACAGCAAACGATTTCATTACCATTCTTACTCGAGGTAATATAAAACTGCGTCAAATATATTTACCCGAAGTAAGCTGTATCAAACTGTAATACATTTTAAAAACGTGAAACTCGGTTAAATACTCACACCAAATTTCGTCCAGTAAAGCCTTTTAACGATGAATGTGCCTTCACAATGCCTAAAATGAAATCGATCGTGTTTAAAATTGGTAAAAATAACTTTAGACGACGCTTCGATGCATGTTGTCATAACTAGGCTTTGGACATGCATTTAGGTGCACTTCTACTATACCGACCGGTGCGCTGTTTACAAGCGAGCGCTTAGAGTGAACGGCAGGCAGTGCTTGGGGAGGAGGACGTAGCAGTGCGCACGTAACCATTTTCCAGCCAAAGTACAACGAAACAGCACCCGTGTACGAAGCCTAGTCATAACCCCAAAAGGTCTAAGGTCGCTAGCACACAGTCTGAACCACTCAGCAGTGTTAGACGCAAGGTACTGTCTTCATGACGAATCAGACCAATGGGCAAGAATGGAACTTAAATGAAGCTAACTTTATATTAAGTGAGAAAAATATAACATTAATTTTGATTGAGGGTTTCATATTTCACTTAAAAATTCTGGTGGTTTTGAAAGATAATGTTAATAACTGAATACTGTAATATGTTTTATGTTAGTTAATAACCAAGAATGTGTTCCGGAATGGGTAATAATAAGACAGATACTTGCAATGCCCTGTAGTGTAGACAATATCAGTTAAGATCATAAAGTTGTTATGAGAGGTGATGTCCAATCCCTTAGCCTTAAAATGTAACCAGAATTCGACAGCATACACTACGCACGATCAAAGATGAGGCCCGACTTACCGAAAACCATTGACGCTCAACATTTCACTGTGGAAAACTGCAGTGAAATTAAGTGCAACAGAAATAAGTAGGGTTCGAACCTTTCTACAGCTATCGCGAAATGAGGTGACCGCAAGTTACCTGCCACATGGGCAGAGCATGACGTCATTTCGCGGGTGCAGTGACAGCACAAAACAATTAGGCTCTTTACCTACAGTGCATAGTGTCTCTCGAACTTGTTCACTAGTTCTACACAGAGTAAAATGCCTCCAGCACGAAAATCGAAACATTCACGTATTGCTGAACTTGTGCAAGAATTTGGGAGTGAATATTTTACTACAAATGGTGACAGCATTGAATGTAAGTTATGCAACAACGTTATCTACATCATCGGTGCGTCGATGCACCTGGTCTTCTCTGTGCTGTGCTCATGAGACAGACTGACCCCTCCCACTTTCTATAGTCCATACTCCGCAACCTTTTGTTCCGTGTATGAAGGTTCGCTACCTAGAAATA
The DNA here is from genome assembly GCA_030765045.1 of Tenodera sinensis. Classification (NCBI taxonomy): domain Eukaryota; kingdom Metazoa; phylum Arthropoda; class Insecta; order Mantodea; family Mantidae; genus Tenodera; species Tenodera sinensis. The sequence continues at coordinate 122,969,569 of CM060964.1, read as the reverse complement.
AGAGTATGTCACTCATAGTCCCTTAACTCACATTATTGCATTTTTAACCGAAATAAATCTAAGGTGTTTGAATAACTGCAGAACTCTTTACAGGGACGGGACATTTATAAGTTTCCCTAACATCTTTAACCATGTTCTCACTATTCGTGGTGTACAAGAAGTATATATTCTACTATTTTGCCAAATTAAAGTAGAAAAATTGCACAGAACTGCTCTATGATTCTTAGTTGCAGCAATCGAAGGAATGTGTTTGCATTTTTCACCATATATATATATTGTGACAAATGGCCAATTCGACGTATCCCACTTCTGACACCACGTGACAACATGACAAAATCAGTCCAGATACTTTTCTCTTGCTTTATTTTCCTTCTAAAAATTTGCACCAAAGCCACAGTCTGCGTTAACACAGTCTGCAGTTTTTCGTGATATTACAACTGTTTTATTCTCGTAGCCTTGACTCAGTCTTTTCACTGTCTTTCTTCACTTTCTCTGTCTCTCATACACTAACTCCGGCAATACAATCACTCGACGCTCATTAAAACCTCTTTACTTGATGCGACGTACCTTTCACGACAGTACCATTCCCCACCCCCCCCCGACACACACACACACACACACACACACACACACACACACACACACACACACACACACACACACACACACACGTCTCGCACTCAATGACGCACTGACCGACTTATGTCTGTCACTCTCTCTGCTGTTTCCTCGCCTCCTTATTTAACGAGGATGACGTAACACGGACCTTCCACGAACTTCTTCAAACAAGCCAGTCGCTGGATACTTCTCGAATCATCTGGAGAAAACCTCTTTTGGTTCTGTCGCTCTAACTGTTGTCACGTGTTTGCTCGCGCGAGTGGTGTGGGAAGCTCGACCGTGAGCACCTTTGACACGCGCCGCGCCCATTATTGTTAGTCACGTATACCAAACAGTCGCGCGAGGCAGCCTGACCTTGAACGCCTTTGTTTTCTCGCCAACCTGGTATGTGGTGTGAAGCAGCTTAATCCCGGCCGTTCTTTGTTGCGCGCCGCTCCCGGTGTCACAATATTTACATTTGACTGTTTCTGGGATGTTCCCTGGTACACATCTAACGGCTTGCAGTATTCATTTAGGACAATCATGGTGGCAGAAGATCAATTTCCTGGGTCTCAGCATTGTCAACAAACAACACGACAGAAATAAATAAATATATAAGTAATTAAAATTGTCCTTTGGCCTTTCTTTTCTTCCCGCAAATGAAGTTTAAGATTGTTTTACGTATGATAACATAGTCATTCAGCCAAATAATAGCAAACTGTCGGAATTCTGTGGCTACTTGAAGAAAACCAACGGTCACTGATGACAGTGAATTTTCCTGTGTATGGTTAGAAGTGCCGTCAAGCTCAATACGCACAGCAAGCGCTAGTGAATCTTTTCATTCATACCTAAATGGAATGTTCTATAATTTGCATCTCAACATTTTTACTTCATAAATATTCTGAAAGATGTGTAAGAGATACATCAAAATGAAAGGCCAATCCCAAACTACGAGGCGCCGAGCAGAAGAACAGTGCAGTCAGCCATCACTTGGAACTGCAGGCGCCAGATTACCAGGTTGCAGTATCTTCCAAAACTATGAATTCATAACATGATATGACATGGCATGGTATGGCATGGCATGGCATGTGACATGCAAAGTGAAGATGTCATGCGATGTGCAAACTTAATAACATCAAACTGAATAACATTTAACCCACCAGTAAATCTTCCCGCCGCTGGCAGTGCTAAAATCTGCAAAGTGGGAAGGAAAATATAACTCATATTTATGAAAAGGAATTTGGTTGCCTTTCCCAGCGGCCCTCGAAAGGAATCCGTGTACGCTTCTAATTACCCCGTACGTAATGACGACCTAAAGATGACGGGAGAAAAATAAAGTCACATTGAGAGATTGCAGCAACAGATTTCTCGTTGCATATGCAAGTCATATCAAAGGAAATATCTGGACAGTAGGCTTTCAATAAATAACATGTATTCACTACTTGTGGAAAATTGCAATGAAAGAGGAAAGGCTCCAGTCTGATCACGTATAGTGAATATTCTGTAGACAGCACAATTTACTCTTTCTTAAAGTCAAAGAACAACGTTCACTACGCATTAAATACAATTATGCCCAAGGAGTGCATGTAGAAATCATTTACTGATACAAACTGTGTAAGTATTTACTTCGATCTTCAAAGGATTCTGCAGATTCAAGCGATGTGTACAATAGCAGAACGTTATGTTGTTAAACCATATACGATGCAGCACCTCCAAGTAAAGCATTTTGCTATACCTGGCACGAGGTAAACGGAAACAGTAGTAGCGTATAATTTGGGACACGTTTTACAAATCTCTAACTATAATTCTACTCTCACATGGTGAGTAGAACCGAAAACAGAATATTGTGCCTTGCTTATGCATCTGGTTCATGCAACTCACTTTGAAATAATTCAGCAAACGTTGAAATGCGAAAATATGCACAGTGTTGTCGCATTTGAAAAAGAAACACGTCATATATACAATGCATGACTGGATCGGTTATCTTCAAGACAGCTCACTAAGCTAGAGGGGAGGGGCGCAGCTTTCCCATGTTCAGTACAGGAGCTTGAGTACGCTTTCTGGCATTTGTCAAGCCTCTCTTGAACTCCTCTACAAAATAAAATCAACACTGAAGGGAATTAAATAAATCGTTAAAGCTAAAATGTTTCCGCTTTGAAAAACATCGTCCTGGCATCATATAGTTTTAGATAGGCCACTCAGGAAATTACTCTATAATCAATGTATCATAGTGACCGCTTAACGATTCCTTTCGCCCCTGCTATCTCTGAATATAAGTGCCATGATTTAATGCAGTTGTGTGATAAAGGAGTGATACCATAAGAGTTTCATTCTTGGTATAGATCACTTCCAAAATCAATAACTTCAGATAGTGCATATCCAGAACCAAGTCAGGAACGTGGCTCCGAAAATGAAATCAGCTTTATTCAGTGAAATGTTGATCAATTTCTGATTCACCTCCTTCAATGTTTTCACCATCAGTGTCAGATAATTCTCTAAACACAATAATGGAGTTCATTGGTGTGTATTGTTTACAGATTAATTAAAAGGTTTTTTGCTACTTTAATGTTATTAAAAAATACTGTTTCTTTTTTTTTTTTTTTTTTTTTTTTTTTTTTTTTCCAAATTACCGAGTGAAATAATAAAATGTAGATAGTAAGCAAACAATTTCATCCAACTATCATCACTGCTTTGACCTAAGTTACACATGAAAGTACATTTTTTGGCAACCAAAAATTAAATCCAAATTTTCTCAATTAAGGGTTTACGGGAATCAATCAAAAGTTCAAATTTATTAATTTTCAATACCAATAAGTGTTTTATGCAACAATCATGGTACTCCTTGAGAAAGAAGCATGTGAAACATTTTTTTACTATTTTATGATTATTCTAACGTTTGAATTGATCGTATCTCAAAACTATGATTTTAAACTTAGTGACTCTTGGCTGAACACCGATGAATAATATGGTTTGGAATAAAGTATCGACGGCATTCGTCGTATTTTACATGCATTTTCTGTGAAGTAACAACGACTTGGTATTCTTAATACATATGCTTTGTAAATCTTGTATAATATCTTGTGGTTTTTGAGAACACTCTATACATGCTCTGTCTCTCTCTACTATTAGAGTAGATTATCGTTTTTATTTCGGAATATCCAGGTCCAAGTGCAAAGAAGTACAAAATTGTGGAAAAAAGTTAAGCTACATCAGACGGACAGAACCGGTTCCCCACACTGTGCCATCACATGCAATACGAACGCCGATAACTTGATTCCTCTTTAATGTGGCTCGACTACTAAGCCTACTAATATTTTACCATTTAGCCACGGGATTCCTAGAATCGCATTCACTTTTAAATACCTACATCTAATCTAACTTTATATGTTCTTGGCAAACTGCTGTTTCCACTAAGAAACTTTACTTGTATGCCTTTAAGACAATTTTAGACCTATATTAGAAGTTATAATTTTACTAACCAAATAGCAACACCAATTACACATGGTTTGTCAAATATAGGAGAGGTAGTTCACGTCAGAATAGAAGTATTAACATAACTCCTTTATGGCATGACTGCACAGCACCTGATTTTGGCATGATTCTCTCTTAATTTGCTGTAACCCATTGATTCTCTTATGGTATGGATCACTATTTTCTTTTTGGTTGATTTTAACACTGGTTTCATGTGACAGGTGATTCGCTAACAAAGAGTTATTGGAACCGTTTAATAAAAGTTCATAAAATAATTAGAAACACGGTGCAGCTGTGATAGAGGAATCCATGCTCCTGAGATGCATCTCACCCTGGAATAAGTATACCTTAAACCGCCTTTTCGCGAATTTTGGAGCCTTCGTGTACCCAAATACGAAACCAAGATATATACGGGCAATGAAGAGGCAAATCCTTATTAGAAAAGTATGCATTGTTTACTGCTAACAAAAGCATACGGCAGCGGAAGTAGAATGCAAGCAGAAGATGCCATAAATAGCATTTAAAACAGCAAAAAATGTGAAACATTCATTATTATAATTAGCTAATTATACCTAACAATATTCTTTGCTTATGGATTAAGCAAAACAATTGACAGAAAAATGTTAATTCGATACTAGAAGATTGTACAATATAACTTCTGCTTACCCTCCCCTTATGTAGGACTAACACTCCCTAGAACTTACAAGCCAGCCAGTGCCTAGGGTCAGACGCCTGTCGGGGAGCAAAGGAACCTATGGACCAGACAGAGTGAAGGCCTGGAAGTGGGTGATCAGCCAAGCATTAGGTATGATAGTGAGGAAGAGGATGATATGAATGATTTGTACAATATAACGCTATTCTTTTTAAGGCTAATGTGGTTGCCTTTGTAGGGTTGAAATGCCTGGCTTCCAACACAATCTCAAAAGATAAAATAGGTGTGTTCCTACCTTCGGACAAAATGCAAATATTAATCTTATGCCATAGATTCGTGCGTTCTTATGGATTACTTCGTATTAATTCCAAATCGTCATAAATAGTAAAACGTGACCTTTAGGTATCATTTTCGATTGCATCAGCGACCAAGCCGTGTCCAATTCGGTTCGAACCTCAAACAATTTTAATCTCAATTTTATTTTTGGTTTCTTTCCTTAAAAAGTCATGAGGTTAAAACATGTGTAAGCCTGGCTACTTCTTAATGTCTATGTTCTATCTCGTGTTCCCGCTTTTCTAGGTACTTCTTTCTAAATAGACGGCAAATTGAACATTTACACGCGGCTAAATATGAAGTGATATACCTACGGAGTTGTGCACTATGCGACTAAACTAGGTAGATACAATGTGAAAGTTTTCACTACGATGCTATTAATAGGAGAGGAGAACATTATTGACATTTATGCTTAGTCATGTGTGACGAATCGATGAATAAAAAATGCATAATATCCTAGACCCTTATTGGACGTTAAGATGAAAATGTGTTTATATCCATTACCTACGTAGGCAAAGTTTTGTTTATATTTACAATGTCAACAATGTGTGTTATCCCGTATTCTGCATTTAATATCATAGCTTAAGGTGTTGCAGAAGCTATCATCTTCAACATATTAGAATCACATGCATCACCTCATGTTCTAGGAATGTAGGTGGTACTGTTGCTAACTGTTAACCTCTGATTTCGAGTAAACAAACGGCTGGGTTTGTTTACGTGGCTACCAAATAGACGTAGAGTAGGGCAATATTGACCTAATCGATTTCAGAACACTGCAATGCTGTATATCTCGAGATTGGACGCATTATACACAATTCTCACAAGCTCATTATTCGCATGATACCAAATTAACCATATTACTTCATACACTATATGAAGTGAAAAATAAAACCTTTCATATCATAAATTATTATAAAACGCATGGGGAAATAGGTATATTGACATACTTTCAATCAGTAAAGCAGCCTTGGGGGCTCCTGAAACGAATGAAGTCAAATTGGAGCTTGTCTGGGAATGCAGAGAGTCCCTCATAAAACACAGTGCTACTGTTATTGGTGCCGGAACGTATGGGAATTCATGGCAGATGATTTGGCTAAAAAGGATCAGCTACCGCACCAATTGGACCGGCAACTATTTTCGATTATCCTATAGATATGTTCGAAGGGTTATCGGTGGGTGGACTGCTGGAAAACAGGAGTACTGGGAGTCAACTGCAGGACATGGGTACTCAAGTTTAACAATCTCTGATCTAAACAAAGGTACATCAGATGAACTGGTTTCTATGAACATGGAATGATAACATAACATGGCTGTCTCAAGGGAAAGTTATACAAGAAATTGATTCGACTTGTATCTGAAAGGCAGATGGAATCGATAGTCACGCGAGCCACTTGCAGGGCAAATGATTAAACATTTTAACCAAATGTTTGTGTAATTGCATGAACTAGGACTTCGATAGCCCACCCGTTCTAAATCTAAGCTTATTATAAATCACATACTTATTTGAAAGTCACATAATATATAGGAAGATGAACTCTGCATTAAGCCATAACAGATAATTCTGCCTAAGTAACAGTGTTTCTAATGGTGGTCTCCTTAACGCGATGGTAGCGCTGCTACTTACAGAGCGAGAGACTCGGGTTCCATTCCCGGTACTAGCGAGGGGATTTTCTATCGCTGGGAGACTTGGTTCGGGGTGCACTCAGCCTCGATAGGTCCTGGAGGGGCCAACTGAGGAGCTACTTAATTGACAAGTAACGACCTCTGGTTGTGAAGACCGCATATACCGACTGGGAGGGATCAGGGTGCTGGCCACATCCCACCTTCCAGGACTGCACCCTACTCATGACACCTGTGATGGACAGGAGTGGGGGACGCAGTAGCCGGGCGGTAGGCCTTGGTCCGGAAAGGGCTATTGCGCCACGGGATTAAATGTTTCTAATGCGGTTTTGATAGATTCAGCCGGGAAATAATGTTTTATGCCAAATGTTTGGAGCGACGCAGTGCGTCTGGAGAACAAGAAGCTAACTACTGTACCAGTGGCTACACATAAGTTGTTGGTGAACAGCTTCTTCTTCTGCATGTTTAACAAAATTCTTTGACACAATGGAACATTTAAACTAAAATGTAAAACGTTGCTTATCCGATGTACTCGTGTAACATCCAAGATTGCGGGTGCAAGCATTACGATTATCCTGCTCAAGCGGACTAGTCGGTAAAAACTGGGTAAATACGGTCAAAAATTCTAATGTACGCTTTTTAATTCTTATAAAGTCCAATTCTCTAAGAACGTTTCCAGGTTAATAATTTGTCAGAGAGAAAATGAAGTTACGTGACGATTTACATAACCCTAAGTGGAGGGTGTGGCATCGCATTTGAGGCGTTTTCCCCCAACATTTCTACACGTGTTTTCGCAACATTTACTTCACGTATGTTAACTAGTTTCTAAATTATGGATTTGAAGTAAAACGGAGTGCTATTTTATTATATAGCGGAATTTCAGGCCAATTAATGTGACAAAGTTTACCAATGATTTTCTTTCTCTCGCTTGAAATGTCTAAATATATTTTCCAGCATTTAAATGGGTCTTAAGATGCAATTTTAAAGCTATCGGAATCAAACTTCGGAAATATTTTAACCAATAGCTAAATTTAATTTATTTATTTTGTTGTTTAACGACGCAGTCAATTTAAGCACGCTTAAAACCCATCGGTCTGGGCTGGATTCGAACCCTCGATCTTGGGCTCAGTAGGCCATCGTCTAACCAACTGAGCCGCCCAGACCCATCCCCAACACTTGCTGAACAAACTTTCATGTATTATTAGTGAGATGAAAATGTTTTACGCCATCAAGCTCACTCAAGTTTCTAAAATGTATTAATTAAGAAGTATATTGTACAGCAAACTTACATTGTAGCTCGATAAGGAACATAAGTACGGAATGATGCTTAAAAATTATGAAAATTTCATCGTAAGGAGCATTTTTATAAAAGTAGCTTACAATTCTGTTTTAATATACAGGCATAAGATGTGATGGAAACAATTCAAAAAGCTCAGTTGAGTATGTACTTGGGCCTTTAGAAAATTCACAAATTAACATGGCATCACGAGTGATGTGTTCGCTTCTTTCGAGAACGGAAGTGTTAAAGCCCTCCTTCAAACACAAACTGCAATGCCAATGTTGCGTTACTGTTGATGGTGGACAATTCAACACCAATTGCGATTAAGTTAAGCTCTTATGTGAAAGTTCTGTTGCATTTATTTTAATGTATGTAAAACGAACTATTCGAGGTACCTTTATTGATTATTCCTTTCTTTCCTTGTTTCTCCATCACATGTAGTTATCGGCTCTTAGAGAAGAAACTTAGAATGCTTTCAGTGAAGGTTTAGATAGAATATCTTAGATCTTAAGGTGTTAACTTTAACGAAGATTAACTGTTGTGAACAAAAAGAGATGCTAGTTAGAACACAGTCTAAATTGTACATTAACAATTAGTACGCCTTACGATCTATTCATTTCTTTCCTAACCTGTTCAGTGGGGAGAGACGAAATTTGTAATGTTTACTCAGCGCTCGTAACCAAACTATCTATAAGATCTCAGTTCGATTTTTTTTTTTTTTTTCACGAAACATTTTCCATTTCAATCCATTCTCCACTGTGTCGAACGCTATCAGGTATTGAGGATCAAGGCAGCAGTTTGCCATTTCGTAGTTCTCTAATAGCAGCAAGCCGCCATGTTGCCAAAACAGAGGAAAAACAACGCTTTATCTAGCAAATACAGATATTAAAGTATCATCTGAAGCTTTCCTGGCGACGAACATACTCAAGATGTTCTCCGGCTTCGAGTCAGGTGTAATGATGAAGAGCCATCGACGTTTCGGGAGTGTACATCTCTCCCATCATCAGGATGATGAATGACTAGTAGTGATGGGAGTATTCGAATGCAAAATGTCGATGTATTCGATTCTTGAAAGTTCTCGAGATGTTCTCGAATTCTTATACTTATTCGAATACTTCACTCGGCTTGTTCACGGTCTCGGTTCTCGTTTGCGTGTGTCGTGAATGCTGTTATTCGAATGTTTCACTCTAGACTATTTACATGACAACTTAAATGTATGTACATCTTGAATTGATATATATCTCTTTAAAGCACACAATTTTAAATAGCTTTCCACTGGCACAAACCATTTCAGAATTATCCGTTATTAATAGTTCGAATCGTTCAATATTTTGTCATTCCTGTTTAAGTCCAGTCGATATTCAATAATTTGTTTCCACAATTGCATGGAAAGGGTAGGCAATTTTAATGTCAGTATATAGCGCCCAGTTCTTAAACATTTGACTACATCTAAACGAAATATGTAATATAGCTATTTTTGAAAATGTGTATATAGGCTAAAATAAATTACCTCGATGGAAAAATAGGCTTACGAATCGTTTTTACACCCAGTAATAAACGATAGAGGGTAGAGAAAATCATGGTAATGTAACAAATAGGATTTTTTACTTTATCTACCATATACCTAGTAGGTAGAGGAACTACTGTTACATCCGAAAATTCGACATTGAGATTTCGCCGAAAAAGAATATTTTGAGCCCCGCGAATAAAAGAAAAAAAAGTTACATATATACACACACGCGTGCGCACACACATCGAGAGAGAGAGATAGATAGAGAGAGCGCAGCATAACTCAAGGCTGTAATTACTTTGATATAACTGAAAAACATCCCTGCGGGCACTTAATAGCTTTCTTATGTACAAGTCTTTACTTGGTCCAGAGCTTACATATGCCTGCCCAATTTGGGAAGAGCTGCTGTGTTTAGGGTTCATCGGCTAGATGTGTTTCACAATGGTTGTACGACCCGTACGCCCCCTGGTATACACGCAACACCAAGTTACATCATAAACTTGGATTCAATACAATATCTACAGATATTCATTCTCATCGACTCGGCTTTGTGCCCGGCGCAGTACAAGAACTGCTACAGTTCCTGCGATCAGCAGCCGTCACCCAGAGGACTTGTTTCTGTCTTCTGAAAGCGATTGGGGAACAAAAACCTTAGTGAAACAATGGCATGTGCTTTTACTCAATATTGTTTAGTGACAGAGGGGCCTTATATGGGTAACCTCCGTTCTTACACGTTATCATATTATTGTTTACTGCCTTTGCTTCCGGATCTGCATTGCACATTGTAGCTCCTACCATTGCATAGTCATAAAATGACAAAAATTAAATCAATAAATAAACAAGTAAGCCAAGTCAAGTAAATTTCTGATATTGCACCGAGCTTAACTTCTCGATAACACACCGCGCCTATAGACCTTTGGAACTATCATTATCACTATTATTATTATTATTATTATTATTATTATTATTATTATTATTATTATTATTATTTTTTTTTTTTTTTTTTTTTTTTTTTTTTTTTTTTTTAAAAGGACAAGTGTTCAAACCGCTTGATACAGAATTAAAACTAATTTGCTTTGTAGCCACCCATATGTTTAATGGGCAGCAAAATCCTTTCTAACTAACGCATATTTATCTGCAGAAGCTTGCTACAAGGAAGGTAGTATGTTAGTCTAACATGGTGCCGTTGCTCTTATGGCTACTACAGTCAAGAAGCGGGAATACGCATTCCTTAAACAAAAGCCTCCATCTTCACGAACAATTAAATTTTCTTACACTGAAATTATTACTTCCAATTAACAGGCTGCAGAGTACTTACACTTTCCAAATATAACCGCTTCGGATCCTGAAACACACAACAATAAAATAATGAGATACTCATCATGCATAATATGCAGACATTTTCAGTGACAAAAACAGTACAACAATCCCTAATTTATTGGACAGCAGAGAAGCTGCCTGCCTCAACGAGTTTTATAATTAACGTAAAACTTCTGAAGTAACCCAGAATTAGTGTGCAGTTCTCGTTTAAATTACTGTACATTTTGTATAAGAGCTACTTCGCGGTGCTCTGTGAACGCGCAAGTTTGTTGAATATTTTCCACGCCATTTCTGATCCACACGTATACGTTTGCCGTTAAGTGTACTAGCTGTACTATTTTGACAGGGCTGTGCTCAATGGTCAACTGGCCCTACACCCAAAAGCAAAGTGTTAGTAGTACATGATGGAGAAGGCTGTCGCTCAGAGACCTCTTTCGCAAGCCTGTTCTAAAACTTTCTTTAACCCTAGCATTACCAAAGTGGCGGTACTTTAAGCCCAGTAATTTTTTAAATTCTGTCTCTTAATTTTTTATTAAAGGTATGCAGTTAGTACTTATCGTCAATCACCGTTTCTACTACTGAATTGCTTAATTGATTCAAAGTTTTCATTGTTGGGCTTTTTGAGAAAAAATGAAATGTCAACGTGGTTATAAAGTACCCGTACACTATACCCGTCGGTATAGTGTGATTCATGCAAAACAGTTAACAAAGGAATAGATAAACAATATTAAATATTAGCTTTATAAGAATGACAGATATAATACCCAATTTTAAAATAAATTTGTTTTAAAAATTGCTCGGATATTTTGTCACCAGTGGTGGTCACAGAATCCCCCCCCCCCCCCAAAGTAACAATAGTTCCAGAATAAGGCTTAGCATTGCTAGGCTTAACAACATATAATTCTGCCGGATTCATACAAGATTATATAAATTATAAACTTTCCTTTTCCATAATTTAAGATGGACACAAGTTAAACGTGGTCGTTCCATGAGTGAAGATAACGCGGTAAATTGCTAATAGCCGATGAAAACAACATATAATTTGCCACTGTGTATGCGACTTGTATCCTTCAAAACATCCGAATTCCAAAGAATAATCGTAAGAATAGACAAAAGCTGGTCTTTCAGGATCAAAATAAACAAAGACAATTCTATTATGTGTTACGCCAGGGGCGAGCAGAATAGTGTCTACTCCAAATCCACTATGCGCATAACGTTCTTGCTGGTTGGAGGAGTGATAGGTCTTCACTTCTTACACTTTTGACAGTGGTGGATCGATACAGTTAACGATCAGCGCATTTGTTTCAAACAGGAAAAGGGTGCTCATTTTTATAAGGTTTTCCACTTTTCAGCGGTTGCCTTGCCGTCCTGCACAAGTTCTCCAATATATCCTATCATTACAATGTCCCTCTTCCAATCCTCTTTTCCTCTTGACTTTATCTATACCATCCTTCCAAGTACGGCGTGCCTTTCCTCGTAAGAGGTGCTCGGATTTACATACATTGTCGTCATCCGAAAATATGAGTAGACGTTCAAAATATGGGGTAATATCTGTAACAGCAATGCGCAGTTGCGCCGAGAGGTGGTCAACTGAAGCGCGAGATCTCAGTTTTGATTTTGTTGTGATCAGAGAAAAAATTGTTCAGACATATGTGAGGCTAAATATTGCAGTAACAGAAGCAGTAAATTCCCTCAGACCAATATATTTTACTTTACAGAGTTCTTTGAATACATCTGTGTCAACTAAATCCCTGCACTTACTTTTCCTCACTGGACGTGTTTATAGATCTATGAGTTCACATTGCAAGTAAGCTCTTACATTGACTACATCTACAGTAAAAGGGTTAACAAACATTGAGATGCCATTCTCAAGATTTCTGAAACCATAGAATCTAGGTGAATTAGACTCAGTTTTTAAGTCTTCGAGAATGGGAATATAAATAATTATAACTAGTTTATCCTCTGGCACCAATTTTATACATTTGAAATAAGTACTTCATAATTTGATTTGTTGGTTAAAAGAGTTGCCACATGACATGATAAGTTTGTTATGTTCATATTGTAAACCTTTGGCACGCTTTAAATCTGTAATCATCACAAAGATGTAGTAGTAATAATAATAATAATAATAATAATAATAATAATAATAATAATAATAATAATAATAATAATAATAATAATGATGATGATGATGATGACGAGGACGACGATGATAAAGATAAAAGAAAATGTACAAAAATGTAAATGAGAAAACACTAACTTTTTCGTTGTATGCGGCATATCTACAATAAAGCCGTTCAATGTTGGTTCGAAATAACCATGTAATATCTTGTTATAAATGAGGTAGACGATGTTGATACAGACATAGTACCTCCACTGATACCGGTCACGAAACGACTGGACGTGACCTGTGGACTCCTTAAATCAAGTAAGGAATGGGGTGTGTGCCGTTGTGTTGCATAATTACACTACGAAAGGTTCACGAATCACACGCAGTCATGGATCCGCTTTTGAGCACCTCTGTGTTAGCCATTATAGTCCTTTGCAAGGTTTGGCACATGACTAACCGGTGCAGCACGCCTATTTACCTTTCCGATTTCAAGGGAGTGTTTGTTTACCTGCTTTGTAAAGTCTGTTTACACATCACATGTGCAGTTGGGTCACAAAGGAAATGTGCGCTTACCCACAACTAATGACTGTCATGAATCCATCTCCGCGCTTCAGTAAAGGGAAACCTCTGTCCCTGTCCTTGAAGACCAATTGCAAACCTGATTTTAAAGAAGTGACAGCTGATGCTGACTCCGCGTGCAGTAGGGCGCTGATGACCTAGAAGTTGAGCGCCCTTAAACCAAATCTAAATCTAAATCCGCGTGCAGTCTCAGTTGCCAAAATTCTGAATTACAGTTCTTTTCTGTTTCATAGCGACAAAGGTTCATGTTAAAATGTTGCAAGTCTGCTTGAAAAGACCCAAGAGGAAGGACCCGTGTAAAACGATTATGACGGTTCCCCAAAGGAAGCGGCCGACCTGCACATGCGTTGGGTGAACAGACTCTAAAGAAGAAGAGTCGAACATAGTGGCAACTTAATGGGAGATAGTTTTGCATATTTAGCAAGCGGTTGCCCAGTCTTGGTTTTTTGGGACGTTAAAGAAACTGAACACATTATTTGCAGTTGGAAAGAACGTTACAGGAGTGAACGACTTTAATTTTCTAAGAATTAGATGAAAAAATCGCTCAATAAATTATGATTTGCAAACAAACATCACTCCTTATCACGGCTACGCACTTGCCCAGTACTTCGTTCCATCGGCTCAAACAGGACTTTGCTGGTCAGTGTTTTTCTCTACATCAAGAGGCAACTGTGGCATTATGGCAGCATTCTGCAGATTCTCCAAAGAAAGTGTGAGGAAGAAAGAGGAAAAGAACGGAGAAGTAATAACGACCTTGGAGCATCTTTGATCATCATCTTTCCCTATACATCTTACCAAGTAAGACTTACCCAGTTGAATGTTACGAAGCTCAACATATTTTAGGTTCCAATTAGAAAACAGGCGATATGACAAATCATATACCTTCCTTAAAGGAAGGGGTTATAATGGGATGAAAAATCACAAAATAAACAGTTCGCTTATCCCTTTTTTTAACAAATAACCCATTAGCGTGTTCTCATAAGCTACGTCATTTACAAAAGTTGGACGGTACATATCAGTATTTAAAAAGTACACATTTTTCTGTTATTCATGTAGAAAAAGTTACCTATACAAAAAGTAACGTTTCAATGCACTGCATTAATAAGGGAGAGATACAAGTTTATGTGTTGTTAAATAACTTATTCAGGTTTTTATTGTTAACCTCTAAGAAACATATTTTATTACCGGTTTTCAGACTATCGCATGGTATGTAAGCTCACAGAGAGAAGAGTGGATGAGAGCAATGAAGGAGAGACCGAGAGTGGGAGAGCAGAGAATAGAAAAGCGAAAGGAAGAAGATAAAAGAACAGAAGATAGAAGAAGAGAAGGAGAGAGGGAGAAACATTGAGAAGAAATAGTGAGAGGGGGGGGGGGATCCGCATTTAACGTAATAAAGCGAGCGGAACTGCAGGTTATACTAGAGTAATCGCAAGCAAATTTGTTTCTGCAATTTCCGATTTTGTGTAAATAAATTCTAAAGTGTATTGCTTCCTTAAGAGTGCGTGTATTGCTTCCTGGTGCGTGAAAATGGCTGAACCCATTACTATAGAACATGTCATACGTTGTAAGCAAATCTGATTTCTTTTAGTCTACACTCTTTCTTTAAGAGGTGGAACCAGGCTTGAAAAATTCAATGCCATAGCCGGGATTTGAACCACGGATCTTCCACTTGTCGAGCGGGTACTCTAACGACTAAACTACCATGGCCAACTTGCCAGTATGACACTAAATTCCCCAACCGATTCGTAGTTTCCCGGTTAGACCACAGGGGAATCTTACATCAGAGATGAATACCCCAAGGGCGACTTACAATAGTAAGTACATTATGTCCCGGGTATAACCCCGGTGTTTAATGCTTGATATGAAATATATGCATTATTTTACATGCATTTTCTATGGAGTGACAATTATTTCCAACTCCATGACTTTCTCAACGAAAATTCCAGTGTTCTTCCCATGCATGTTCTTTTACGACTCCAGCAGCTTGTTATTATATCTAATATCCAGGCGCTGTAAATTGGTTGCCTTTAATTCTTACGACCCCGTGGCACAACAGCTCATCTGGGCCAAGGTCTACCGCCCGACCTCTGCGTCCCCCACCTCTGCCCATCACAGGGGTCATGTGTGGGGTGCAGTACTGGTGGTGGGACGTGCTAAGCGCCCCGGTCCCTACCGGCCCGTTATGCGGTCTTCTGGACCACCTTTAACTCCTGTAGGAATTGAAAAAGCTGTCTTATAGCCCATGATCGTCGAGAATAACAGGAGTTTTCAATGGTGAAAGGGTGATCACAATCAGCTGATTTCAGATATCTCTGTCGGTCTGTCTGTCTGTCTCTCTCTCTCTCTCATACATACGCACTCGTACATACATAAATTTCCTGTTTATAATATTAGTACCGTATGCGCAATTCCACTTAGCGACATGCTTAAGAGCAGGAATAGAAATGCTTAAGCAATTAGCTATAAAAAAAAAAAAAAAAAAAAAAAAAAAATATATATATATATATATATATATATATATATATATATAGTCAATGTTATTATTAGATTGATATCGCAACTAAGGTGTTCACAGCAGTAAAGTGGAACCAACGAGCTCCTATCATGTGGGGAAGATATTCTGATGTCTATGATTACTACAGTTAGGTATGAATAAAGTCCTACTGGATGGAAGCAGAGTAGCAACGAACTCTACTCCAGCCACTGAAGGATGCCAATGAAAGATGTGGCCGAGTAAAAACGACGTCCTTCAGAAGCAGTGATTTTTGTAAATGTTTCTTTGAGGTACGTATTTCAAATCTGCTCCAGATTTATCTACTACCTTTCGGGAAAGTCGAGTTCATACACAGGAGGCTACAAAACGCCCTTAACGAGCTACAGGATTGGTTCACCAAATGGAGAATTAAGGTGAATGCCAAGAAAACGCAGGCCATCATATTTACCAAAAGAGTCAACCATAGACTAGGAAAACACCAGCTTCCACCACTCACCATATTTGGGGAGAACATTGAGTGGAAAAACACAGTCACCTGGTTAGGGCTTAAAATGGACCAGGGACTCACATGGAAGCAGCATATATTCCAAATAAGGGGAAAAGCGAACGCCCAATTAGGCAAACTATATCCCCTTATAAACATGAACTCGCATCTAAAACTCAAAATGGGACTAACATTATATAAGACGCTTATCCGCCCTATACTCACTTACGCTGCTCCGGTTTGGGGATATGCCGCAAAAACACATATTATGCGCCTACAAAGGCTACAAAATAAAATACTGCGAATGGTAGCAAAAGTGCCCTACACGGCACCAGCGGACTTACTTCACGACGAATTAAAAATGCACACGATAGAGCAATTCATTAAAAAGCTCTCACACGATACGTATAAACACTTGCATAAACATCACAACCCATTAGTAACGAACCTAGGTAACTATACCATGGAAATTTACAAACACGCTAGACCGCTAGCGCTTTTCGACAGAAATTTAACTTCAAATAACACGGAAGTAGAGGAATTCTTGAACAACCTACTACACGACTAAACGAAACTCTGACAGAGGACTGTTCCCTCTCACCTCACAACTAAACCTTCCTTATTCCCTGTTTCAGACCGCAGCCTGCCACAGAGCCCTACAAGCCCTCGGCAATGCCGAGGCGGATCGGGAGAACTAGGGCCTCCCACCAGTGTCCTACGTGCGCGATGAAAGCGGGCCACCGTATGATGGAGTAGGACACTCCGACGACACGGCGAGACCAGGACAAACGCTTATACAAGACATGCCTGTCTAGGGCAGACAAGAAGAAATCTAGCATGATAACATTTAATCCAAGCATGCGTAAAAATCTCAGACCATTAGGTGATTCTAACGACTTGCAGGTACATACCTGTGCAACACTAGACATAAGCCTAATTATTGCACGAAAATATCTTTTCACTCCAACACTAACATTAGCTTATCTCACAACGACTTGCAGGTTTCACCTGTGCATCGCTAGATATAAGCTCAAATATTGCACGATCAACTTCAGTTACACTAACTCTAACATTAGCAAATATTATAACGACTGGCAGGTAAACACCTGTGAAACACTAGATATAAGCTGAAACATTGCACGAATAACCTCAGGTATGCTAACACTAACATTAGCAGGTAGTATAACGACTGGCAGGTAAATAAATACCTGTGCAACCCTAGAATTAAGCACCACACAAATTACATCTTGACTAACAGGCCTATGCCTGTGCAACCTAATCATAAGTAAGCGTAACTGCGTCTAATATCAATACAAATTTAACAATGCATTTATCTCTCTTGGTCATGTCCAGGTTTCATGGGCATTCCCAAAAAGTAACAATTGACTCGCTCGCATGAACACATGCCAGCTTAAAGCTTTCAAGTACTAACCGGGGTGCTATGCGGGACCCGACTAACGCACGATGATGCACGAAACCTTAGCATTGTACGAACTAACACGTGGAGGGGTTTTTTTAGTGAGTAACCCTCCCCCTTCAGGGCGCAGGGACCCTCACACTGTTGGCCTCAGCATGTCGGCCTCCGCCTGTAACGGGTTTTTCCCCTCCACGGTAAAAAAAAAAAAAAAAAAAAAAAAAAAAAAAAAAAAAAAAAAAAAAAAAAAAAAAAAAAAAAACCTTGACGTCACAGTTCATCGCCGAGGATGTCCGGGAAGAGGTGGCCTGCCAACACATTACTTCTCGGGCCACCCTAGTACCTCATCTGAAACTTCACCGCCGTCCACGCAGCTACGCAGTTCATCACAGTTCATCGCCGAGGATGTCCGGGAAGAGGTGGCCTGCCAACACATTACTTCTTGGGCCACACTAGTACCTCATCTGAAGCTTCACCGCCGTCCACGCAGCTACGCAGTTCATTACAGTTCATCGCTGAGGATGTCCGGGAAGAGGTGGCCTGCCAACACATTACTTCTTGGGCCACACTAGTACCTCATCTGAAGCTTCACCGCCGTCCACGCAGCTACGCAGTTCATCACAGTTCATCGCCGAGGATGTCCGGGAAGAGGTGGCCTGCCAACACATTACTTCTTGGGCCACACTAGTACCTCATCTGAAGCTTCACCGCCGTCAACGCAGCTACGCAGTTCATCACAGTTCATCGCTGAGGATGTCCGGGAAGAGGTGGCCTGCCAACACATTACTTCTTGGGCCACACTAGTACCTCATCTGAAGCTTCACCGCCGTCCACGCAGCTACGCAGTTCATCACAGTTCATCGCCGAGGATGTCCGGGAAGAGGTGGCCTGCCAACACATTACTTCTTGGGCCACACTAGTACCTCATCTGAAGCTTCACCGCCGTCCACGCAGCTACGCAGTTCATCACAGTTCATCGCCGAGGATGTCCGGGAAGAGGTGGCCTGCCAACACATTACTTCTCGGGCCACCCTAGTACCTCATCTGAAACTTCACCGCCGTCCACGCAGCTACGCAGTTCATCACAGTTCATCGCCGAGGATGTCCGGGAAGAGGTGGCCTGCCAACACATTACTTCTTGGGCCACACTAGTACCTCATCTGAAGCTTCACCGCCGTCCACGCAGCTACGCAGTTCATCACAGTTCATCGCCGAGGATGTCCGGGAAGAGGTGGCCTGCCAACACATTACTTCTTGGGCCACACTAGTACCTCATCTGAAGCTTCACCGCCGTCCACGCAGCTACGCAGTTCATCACAGTTCATCGCTGAGGATGTCCGGGAAGAGGTGGCCTGCCAACACATTACTTCTCGGGCCACCCTAGTACCTCATCTGAAGCCTCTTCGCCGTCTACGCAGTTCATCGCCGTCCATCACAATTCATCGCCGAGGATGTCCGGGAAGAGGTGGCCTGCCAACACATTACTTCTTGGGCCACACTAGTACCTCATCTGAAGCTTCACCGCCGTCCACGCAGCTACGCAGTTCATCACAGTTCATCGCTGAGGATGTCCGGGAAGAGGTGGCCTGCCAACACATTACTTCTCGGGCCACCCTAGTACCTCATCTGAAGCCTCTTCGCCGTCTACGCAGTTCATCGCAGTCCATCACAGTTCATCGCCGAGGATGTCCGGGAAGAGGTGGCCTGTCAACACATCACTTCTCGGGCCACCCTAGTACCTCATCTGAAGCTTCACCGCCGTCCACGCAGCTACGCAGTTCATCACAGTTCATCGCCGAGGATGTCCGGGAAGAGGTGGCCTGCCAACACATTACTTCTTGGGCCACACTAGTACCTCATCTGAAGCTTCACCGCCGTCCACGCAGCTACGCAGTTCATCACAGTTCATCGCCGAGGATGTCCGGGAAGAGGTGGCCTGCCAACACATTACTTCTTGGGCCACACTAGTACCTCATCTGAAGCTTCACCGCCGTCCACGCAGCTACGCAGTTCATCACAGTTCATCGCCGAGGATGTCCGGGAAGAGGTGGCCTGCCAACACATTACTTCTCGGGCCACCCTAGTACCTCATCTGAAGCTTCACCGCCGTCCACGCAGCTACGCAGTTCATCACAGTTCATCGCCGAGGATGTCCGGGAAGAGATGGCCTGCCAATACATTACTTCTTGGGCCACCCTAGTACCTCATCTGAAGCTTCTTCGCCGGAACCTCTCAGACAGGATACACTTCTCCCCTAAATCCCCACACCGCCTGCGGTGCCGTAGTAGTAAAAGCGGGCGTTAAACACTACAACACACACACACCTAAATCCCCACGAGAAACCTAATTTCCTCCTACCCCTCCTTCCTTCCCTGGCGAGATAAGCCAACTCCTTCCTTTCCTGGCGAGATAAGCCAACTCTCTTTCTGTCTCCCATACAAAAATAATAATAAAATATAATAAAAAACAATAAATAAAACAATAGTTCAACTGAGACATTCTTCTCGCCGGGTATGAAATTCTTCCGGAAGGCCGCATTTTGCTGTCATAGTGCTTGGATTTAGCAAGACTTTCCTATTCGCACAAAAATCACCAATATTTTATAGGAGGACACTTTGCAATCCCAATAGTATTCCAATGATTTTGGCTGTAGACAAACCAGATGAACTGGTGCATGTTGAGATCTGCGTCTTCAAATTCTGATTCTGAGCTTCATTTGACCAAATGGTTATCAATTCTTTCACACTCATCTTCGATTGTCCGAAATTGGGGACGAACAGAAATATGTGTATCTTCACTGTCAATAACAAGTCTAATGGGTGATCGAATGTTTGGGTAGTCAAATAATTTTATCATAATCTTCCATTTTCCGACAGAAGTGTTGAAACAAATGAAACATCATCTGCTTAGCAACCTTATTACGTCATACATCTCTGATACATTATAATTTTACATTTAGCAAATTTATTAGCTATTTTCATATATTTTAAAGCTATAATTACATAAAATGTTGTATGTAACACGTGTGTAATCTTTTCATTGTGACACCCGTATACTTTTATACTTTTTTATACTTTAACCACCCGTTAATCGGGTGGCACAATTAACGAAAACCACACGAAGAACCCAGCTGTGATTTTGATCACCAAGTTTAACATTAAGATATAATGCATACGCCCTTTGCATTAGGGGCGTTATTTTCTATTAGATTTATAGTTATAGTAGTAGATTTGTAGTTGTACGTTTTGTTCACCACACATGTAACAAATTAACTGGGGTAAATGAATGCTGTAACGTATTTACCACGCTTTAGTACTTTAATACAATTTACATGTAATAACTATTACATTGTATACCACATGTTCTATGCAAAACTAAATTACTAGTTTACATGCAAGACAAACCACCTTTCACAAGCAACACTTACAAATCATTGGTTTCATTATGAATGGAGAGATGATTTTCAACTGCCATTCACCTTTAGATAAACATACGACAGATATAAACAGGATATTAAATATTGAAAATAAAAGTGCAAGAGCACTTATAAAAATAAAACTTATTATCATTATTAGTTGATATTTACGTTAATCGTTACAAAAAAAAAAGAAGAAGAAGAAAAGAAAACTATTAGCATTTACAGCCAGCGCTAAATCAGAAAACTGACTATTTTTGAAACGGAGGGTGTCAGGGAAAATATGTTAGCACCATTGAATTCAGCGGCAAAACCTACATCATGAGCACCCAATTTCAGGCCAAAAGATTTTAAGCTGCTGTCCAGTGCTTAGTAGCTTTCAAAGTAGAACTTCAATGGATGTATTCGAATCACTGAATCGAAAATTTACAGCTCAAAATTATTAAGTTAATAAAATAGCCCTATAAAGGTCGTCTCCTTAGCGCGGTGCCACCGCTGCTGCTTACCAAGCGAGACAATCGGGTTCGATTCCCGGTACCAGCATGGGGATTTTCTCCCGCTGGGAGACCTGGTCCGGGGTGAACTCAGCCTCGTTAGATCCCTGAGGACCAACTGAGCAGCTGCTTGATTGAAAAGTAGCGGTCCCTGGTTGCGAAGACCGCATAACCGGCCGGGAGAGACTGGGGCGCTGACCACGTCCCATCTCCATACTGGACCCCACTCATGACGCCTGTGACGCGTAGGGGCGGGAGGCGCAGCGGTAGGCATTGGCCCGAAAAGGGGTGTTACCCCTTGGGACCATCATCATCATCATCATCATCATCATCATCATCCTGTATACCACTTGCATCCGAACAGTTTTCTTGAGTTACTTCAAATCAAAAAATTAGTAAAAGTCATGGAAAGGTTTTGCTAGTTTTGCAACAGTGCTTAACGCTCACTCTACTTCACGCCACACCATCGCGACCGACACGACGTTCCTACATGAAGTGAAGTAATTAGGAGAGGAATTTTGGGAAGGAAATTTTCCAGCCCTTGGGTTTACGGAACCTCTCTGGCAATTGTCTGTTATGAGAACTGAGGAAAACCTGGAAAAAAGTCTGCCAGGAAGGATGGTCCCACTGGGATTTGAACTATACATTTCCTGCTCACGACTCCGTGTCTTAACGACCTCGGACCAGCGGCCCTTGTAGGTGATTTTGCTATGAAGCTATCACACGGACATAACAGAATACGAAAATGTGCAAAGGAGACAAAATGGTTCATTGACATTTTAGTATTAATTGTTTCAAGTATTTATAAATTTAAACATAATCGCAGAGCAAGACTTAAAGCAGTTATGAATTTTCCATCAGCAATAACTTCTGCTTAAGTTGAAGTTGAAGAAAAATAAAACTATAACGTATAGTTAATATAAAATGTGATTCAAAAGTCACTAGATATAGTGTTATGTCAGGAAGTTCAGATATGGTACATTATAGCATATTTCCATCGCACAAGATAATAAAAGTAAAGTAGTGTTATAAAACGAGACCATAATGGTAGATTATGATGTATGTTTATTAAACCTGCTCCGCCCGTTTCATAATTTTTATACGAGCACGTTAATTGTCTTTATAGCCGAGTTTCATACTGCTATTTATGATTGAGCATGTGTCCAATTAAGATATTTTTACATTATTTTTAATCGTCTACGCTTACCTGAGTCAATAAGTACATCGACCTTATATTGGCAGTGAAGATAAAGCAGCCAGCGTTGTGATATTTGCGCAGACGCGAAAGTATTGATTTTATTTTGATCCTAAACTTGAACATTTGATTTCATACTTTGTAACAATTCTTCGAAGTACGCCAACAATAAATTTTGTGAATACGAGATTATGGATTTTGATTTTCTTCAATCCATGGATTTTATTGTGCATACAATTTTTCGTATAGTTTCTTGATTTTTGTGGTAGTAAGTTATCAGTCACATTGTATGCCTTTGCAGAAAAGTCCAGTGATGTAAGCTGCATCTCACCGTCACTCGTGTCTGACATTTTTACTTCTTGTAAATCCGTGCTAGCTGTTCTTCGATTGAACGTACGAGAATAATCGATAATTTTGCTTTCTTTTAATTGGTGGAAACCTGCATTTTAATGAAGAGGTGTACTTTAATGAGGTCCATTAAAGTGCAGCTACCAAACGTGTAATTACTACATATAGGCTGCCCGAGCATAAAAAATATATCATTATGGAGATCGTATGCTTGGAGTTTCTGTAGTTAATCAAGTATTCAATTATTTTTCAATGAACATTCCCCACGCTTACAACCCCAAAGACTTACTTAACAAAAAGTCAAGAATTAAGTATGCCAATCTTTGCTCTTTATACACTAAGGCACCAATGGCATTGCCGTGCGCAGGCATTTACGAGTGCGTTCCAAATGAACTGGAAATGTTTTTCTTCGTTTCTTTATGTTATGTGATGTAAGCATTCAACTTTCTTTCGCTGCTTTTCTTTCTTTCGTCACATATTTTTAATATGCAAACATTTATCATGATCATAAAATTCTCTGAGAGGTAAAAATTGGCACCAAAAGTCAGAAACCACGGCGACCACAAGATATGGACATACGGATACTGCCTTTTACGTAAGTAGTGGGAGTGAAATAACAGAAAACCAACTGAACGCTGCAGAATGTACGTATATATTCCTTGCTTCGTGGAAGCAAACTGTTAGCATAGGTTCACACGTGGCTTCCATTAGGAATTAAAAATACTTTAATTTATGTATGGAATGATACATTACACTACAACACAAAATAACAGCTAGGTACTAACTCAAAAGACCCCACAAACACGCAATTACTCCACAAGAAACTGAAGCTTTTGATTTGCTTAGTTAGTTATGTAGGCGCATATTTTGGGTA
The DNA here is from genome assembly GCA_030765045.1 of Tenodera sinensis. Classification (NCBI taxonomy): domain Eukaryota; kingdom Metazoa; phylum Arthropoda; class Insecta; order Mantodea; family Mantidae; genus Tenodera; species Tenodera sinensis. Next base: position 122,945,380 of record CM060964.1, on the reverse strand, counting down.
AACAGAGAATCAGCACACTCAAATATTAATTCATCTTTATGAGGTTCGAAATATGCGATTCACGCACTTTTATCATGAGTTCATTTAGTCACTGTATTCAAGCAGAATTATGTTTTGTGGTAGTTTATCAGTGAACTTGAACTGTAGCAACGGGAAACTGCACTTATATCCTTTCTAGGCTTGCATTTAGAGAGAGAGAATTTATTTGTATTTTTTCAATTTTAACCGAAAAGATATTTGGGTCTCTGGCCCAGAACCATTAGGTGATCACCTTTTAAAGATACATGTAAGGAATATTTTCGACACCATGGAATAGATTAGATAACGGGGGATTGGAAGGCTCCTAGACCCCTACACGTCAGCCTAAAAGGGTTGTGTAACCCCGTTAAAAGATTGCCCTAGCATCGAATTGCGAACTCCGTGACCTTAACGAGCTTCAACAGTTCGGTGCCTATACCAGGACCTGATCCTAAATTTCCCCCTATTCCAAAAAGAATGTGCCTTCTACTTTCTAGAGACAGACAATCAAATACAATATACATACAGCTGATTCCTCAGTTTGTCTACACAATCGACAAGTGGGACACCCATGGAATATCTGCCTGTATGTAGATGTTCCCTAAAATGTCCATGTCCAGTATTTAATGCAATTGTTGTTTTAACCCTGCTTCTATCCAATCCCTAGATAAAGTATGGGTAAACGACAATCACCTAGCCAAGTGTCAAACTTACTCAAGACAGAAACTAGCTACGGGAGTAGTTAGCCTTCCTAACAATGCTCTGTGGTTTTTACAATATTCATACTTATTCCGACGACAGGTTCTGAGCCACAAAAGGGGTTTTCCGCACCCTTTCTTGCTAAATAATCTGCTTTCTCATTTCCTTCAATTCACCGAAGCCGTAATACCCATCGTAGTTAATGGATATTCTTGGCACCAAGGATATTCAAAGAGTGAACACAATCCCAAGCCAGTTTTGATGTTACCTGGTATGAGGAAAGTGCTTTGAGAGCCCTTTGACTAGCTGCAAAGACGAGAATCCGCTTACCTTGGTAGCCCCTCTCTGGACCTACATAAGTACAGGTCAGAACAACAAAATCTTCTATCTGGAACACTGTACAATACTGTCCTAGACTAAAACTTTAGTTCGTCTTTGGAGATTTGCTGTAAATTCCTGCTCCAGACTGTATTCCCATGCGAGATCCATCCGTAAACCACACAAGACGGTCTCCGGTAAAGTCTAGATTATTCCCTTTGTTCCAGTCCTCTCCAGAACCGAATTTTCTTTGAACGACCGGTCAAAGCAGTGCTGAGAGTTTGCATGCGATTCTTTCCAAAGCATTCTTTGGAGAACTTCTCAGTAACTTGGCTAATTTGCTGCAACAATCACCTGTAGCGTCTTGCGCCACCAATGACTCCATGACTATGAAAACTTGCGGAGGGGAACTTAGCACCTCGACCGAAAGGCGATCTTTTGTGTCCATGCCCCTGACGGGGCACACTCCGGGAGGGTGGATGCGGCGAATGGATCCTAAGGGCGGCCGGAACGTTGCCACGACTGCCTTACATTTTCCCAGTCACAAATATCCCGGTGGAGGCTGGCTCAGCCCAGTTCCTCTCCACCCCTTTGGGTTCGTAATTCCAAGGAGGGCGCGGGACTCGCAAACCGCCTCCCCTCCCGCCCTCCATGCCTCGGGCTTCTACCATGCCATGGGGTACCTGGAAGCTAGTAGGCTCGCCTTCCAATTTGGGGGACGAGATTTCCAGAGCGTATTCGTTCCCTCTGCCGTGCTACTGCCGCGACGCTCGCCGACGCTCCAACCCTGAAAGAATCCTAACAGGAAATGAAATGAAATGCAAATGCGGGCCATACACGTTACCACCCGAGCTATCCCGCTCGATTGCGCCACCAAACTATGACACCATATGAAATCTGCCATCTTACCATAAGAACATACAAGTGGCTTGTTGCTGCTTTCCTGAGAATCGCACACACAAGTTCAAAACAATGGATTTTTACACCAATTTTACTACACATGTCACCATTGGTCAGCGAGACTTGAATCCACTAATCTAAAAAACAAACACCTCTCTGAATTAACAATGAATATGAATTCCTTTGAACTAGATTCGAACTGAACGCCAGTCACAACATTACACATCCGAGTTTTATCCGATATTCAACTTATGTCAGCGACCCTTATGGAATATGGTAATTAACTCACGATTAGGAGAACTGATTTTTAACTTGGTTTTATCACAAGTAATATCATAAGCCGTCTGACCTAACCGATAAATTCTCGAGCGGAAGGACAGAAATCATCTAGGAACGTCACAACACCGAATGACATTTATTTATTTATTTCATAAATACAATATTAATTTAAATATTAACGCGCAAAGGTTTGACCAGAAAATATCAACTTCTTTAAGAACATAACCCATGATATAATCATTACGATTAATGAAGCTCGACTTACTCAGTACTGCCAACTGAGGAAAATGCAATCCAGGAATTACATGTATTTCGATTTTCTCTTGTTGTAATAATAGAAAACCAGTTGATAATCTCAAATAAATCACCTTATTTTTGACATTAACAAATAAGCTTTGTTTTGGTAAAATACATTATTACTAAGAGAACAATTGTTAAAAACACGGTCGGAAAATGGGTTGGATTTCCGTTGATATTCTGTATAGTACCTGGATCATTTTATCCACTAAGTTCTACGTTATTTTGAAGATGTACTCTTTGTATTCCTCTCCATTACGTTTTCTTAGGTTCATCAACCGAATTTTTAGAATAGAAAAAATATCTTCAATTGAAATATCTGGCAAGAGTTTCTATCCCCGTTCATTACAGAAATCATTGAATTGGTTCCACACGCTCATTCTATTTTTATTGCAATACTTGGTATGGAATTTTGAATCATTATTTCAATTTCATGCATCACCAAACCGTTTTGAGTAGTCCATTTTGAGTTTTGATTTTTAATCGATTGTAATGTGTAATAAATTGTTTTTCAGCGATTTATAGGAATACAGTTGGCGACAGTGTCTAAACAAAAATGACCTAGTGATTAATGGTATAAAACAAAAGAATGACCAGAATCGTATATGACAAATTAGCGCCTTTGTGTATGAAATAGTTTTTTCTAATTTCATGATTCTCCTGACGTACACCTCGGAGCAACATTAACTGTTTGAAATATAGTAATGACTTTAGGAACATCATAACATAATTTTAAATTGTATTTCATTCTAAGTTACTGCTTCTGAAGTTAGGCTTTTTTTTTTCTTTTTTTTTCATGTCAACGTTCGAAAAGAGTATCCCAAACTCGCTTTGGAATATAGTTATAGCTTTAACATGATGTGAATTGATTTTTAAATTTTGTTTCATTGTTCTAAACATGATTACTTTAGAAGTTAGAGATTTTATACATGACACAGTTTCCCAAATCCTTTTTGGTATGAGATAATTGCTTTAGAATAATTACTGTTTTTTAATTTAGTTTCATCATTATAGCATAACTGTTCAAGAAGAGACAGTTTACATCCATTTCAATGTTCGAACTGAGTAACACAGCTGGTCTAAGCTCGATTCTGTTATACCTTTATCCATTTATTAGTTAGTTTGTGAAAGTCCAAATTAATCTTATTTAAACATTATATACAAGTCAGGTCTCGAATCAAAATGTCAGAGGGGCACGTCTCTCTATCGGATAATCGTATTTTCGATATGTATTTCATCATTCCGATTCATATATGTACTTTAGAACTTGCAAATCTTTACAACTGCCGGGATTCGACTAACATCCCAAATAAGGAACTGGCATTTAAATAATCAAATTATTATTCCCCAGTGAAATTTAGGAAAGAGAAATAAATTGGATTAAGTGCGGAACTGTACTTTTTTCACGGATAAAGATTACATGTGGCTGAAAACGGATTTTCTACTGCTCAAGTAACCATTTTCTACTGATCTTAGATATGGCTGCTTTGTCTTAGTCTCCAAAAACGTTTTTGAACCTAGGCTGATACACGAAATATGCTGGTACATATATTGTAATAATTCCCCCGGGATAACATTCTAAGTTGTGAGTATACTTCAAAATAGGACTGCTAAAAATGAAATAAGTGTATCACTACAACGCAAAAAGAGCCTAGATGTGCTTGTGTCGGCAATAAATGGAACTGAGCATAAATCTGCAAATACGATAAAAAGGAAAGAACTATTTATCAGTCATTATTTCTTTATATAATACGAAATCTTTGCGTCGTAGTCTTGAGAGTATTGAGTATTATTGCTAAAAGCTGCAACACACATAACAGATATGAACGCCATGTTATACAGTAAATGTTTAAGTAGGTATCATTTAGTGATTTAGGACCAAACGATCCTACTGCAGGGAATAAACCTGAATTGTAATTTGAGCACAAGAAATCTAGCAGTATGTGTTAAGTTATAAGTACAGCATTTTGTGTACCAAAAAGGATTTATTTATCGTCTATAAATCTAAATAATTTTCACTGAAGAGTTTCCATTGTCAAGAAGCAGCCGAAAATTATACCCCTGCCTCAAGTATTCTCTGTGTTCCAGGAAAAACTGAGTGTTGCATTTAATTACTTGCCCTTGTCCCTATATTGCGTGCTCTCAGGTGCTAATCATAGCCACATTATTAGGTTTGCAATACTTCTAAAGCTTCCTTGAAGGACAGTGACTTCCTTGATTTTCTGCATCAAGAGAAACCATTCGCTTCATTCTTAATATCTCCTAAACAAAGTTCGTGTCTAAATATACAATCTTCCACCACTTCACTAATTAATTATAGCATTTAAAATAATGCAAAGAAAAGCAGTGGTTTAAGGATTACTGGCAGAGCAATCTCAATTGGCAAGATTCTACTAAAGATAATTTAGCTACTGTTCATACTTGCAAAGGGCGCAATTTAGTTTTGTTTCATGAATATGCACCCCAGTTCGTTTTTAGTACTAAAATAATAAAGTATATTTCCTTAGAATTTTTGCTGAGGTCCTCAGACATTGGTAAAACGTTGGTTTGACATTGGCGATAAGCAAATTCGCCATCATTAGAGCACGGATTTATATGCGGACTGCATGTTCTTATATAGGATTAAAAGGTATGCAGAAATAATAAACTTTAGAAGTCACACTTTCATAGACAATGTAAGCAGTGTTTGATAATGCATTTAAATGCACATTTCGAGGCAAACATATTGTCACCGCGCCCGCCGTATCTAATTGCCGACAACCGCAGTGTCACCCATCGCATTATTGTCGGCACTACCGCAAAGGAGCCGAAGGAAAGAGACAGAGAATGGCCGCATTGTTGGGCGCTTGCCGAAAGAGAGAAAGTGATAGAGGCCTCTAGAAATGTCTGCTTTGTATTTCACCGCAAAATAAGTGAACGTTCCGGAAGCTTCCAGAATAGTGCCTGGGAGATATAAATAGCGGAAAAGTGTGAGAAGAGGGAGTCAGACGTATGTGAAGGTTGAGTAGTCGTGCCGACGGAGACGGACAGACGATGTGGAGAGTTGTACCGACGGAGAAGAGTTAGTTCTTTGTGTTACGAGTTCGGAGCCGTGCTGTTGGAGAATGGGAAAAGACTTTCTTGCTGTTGCAACGAGTGTAAAAAGTTACTGTTTACGGAAATAAAAGTGTTTCTTTATCTAGACTACATCTGTCTACTTTACTTCACACACCAACCAAAGTTACACTGGTGTCAGAAGTGGGATTCGTCGAATTGCTTCTAGTTTCATTACATCGTCAGAAGTTGCAACGTTACAACCAAGATGGAGGGAGATTCGGAAACCAGGATGATAGCAATGATGAAAGAATTATTCGCCGAAATGAAGACGGAAATGGCTGAAATGAAGACGGAAATGGCTGAAATGAAGACGGCAAACGACAACCTCACTGCCAAAATGGAAACGTCAAACCACAACCTCGCTGCCAAAATGGAAACGACAAACAACAACCTCGCTGCCGAGCTGAAAGAAGAAATGAAGACGGCAAACGACAACCTCGCTGCTGAACTGAAAGACATGAAGACGACAAACGACAACCTCGCTACAGAAATGAAGACGGCAAACGACAACCTCGCTGCCGAGCTGAAAGAGGTGAAGATGGAGCTATTGGCGCAAATTGACGGCGAATTGACTGGCGTGACGGAAGATTTGGAAGAACTCGGCGAAAAGGTGGAAGACCTCTGCCAGCACGTGGACGTCGTGGAGGACGACGGGGAACGTCTTGGCGCCCTGGTAGTAAGAGTTGACGAGAGCGTCAAAGTACTGGATGCCAGGGGCAGACGGAATAGCGCGGAGCCGGGGAGGGAGCACCTAGTGGCCGAGGCGATAGTTGCGCCCGTTTCAGATGATGTGAGGGAAGACGTGAAACAACTCGGCGAACTGATTGGCGTGACGGAAGACGTGGAACAACTCGGCGAACTGATTGGCGTGACGGAAGACGTGGAACAACTCGGCGAACTGATTGGCGAGACGGAAGACGTGGAAGAACTCGGCGAACTGATTGGCGTGACGGCATCATTCACATTCGGCAACGAATGAGCTCGCATCGTCGTCGCCTCGACTCTACTCGACTGGACCACTGGGAGAACGGAAGAGCCAACTGCGTGACCTCTCACCAGGGAGCAGCCTTGTCGCGCCGCACCTACTCACAAAAGAGCACTTGCCAGGCGGGCGCCTACAGTCGTCGGGAGTGTCCTATAAGAGGTCTGGCAAGCAGATTTTAGGGCACTCCAAGCTGAAGGAGACGAAGACACCACCGAGGCAGCTTTCCCGGAGCTGCCCCAACCCGGGACAGGCAGTGGGCGTTGGCCCTCTACTCGCCAGTCTCCTGGAAGAAGCTCGTAGAGCCCTTCCATCTACCAGCCAGGCCGGAGGAGACTTGACTAACTGTAACAGACTGACGCTACCGCAGCCCCACAAGGTTGTAGCCAAGGGTCCGGACTCAGGTCTGGACCCGGGGTTCGTTGGAACCCCAATAGGCGCGCCGAAAGGCGTCTGGCCCTCTGTGGGGAGCCGAATGGCAACTGCACCGACCATGACTGACCTTCCCAGTACCAGCAAACAGGTAAGACCTGACATGGTTTCGACTTCCTCGACACCCTCAACCTCGAACCCCTCACCCGGTCCCCGAGTGAGTATCGCCAAGGCGAAAGCCAAGGCACTCACTAGGGCCAAGACTAGGCCGAAGGTCAAAAAGGCCGTGGGCCTTGTCAATCAAGGGACATCAGTCCCAATCACACCACCAGCTCCCGTCAAACCTACTCCTGCGCAGCCGGATGATGATGGCTTTGTAGTAGTACAGAGCCGCAGGAAACGGTCCTCGGGTTCAAATCCCGACGGACCCGCTCCTTCACAGGCACCTGCAGCGTCCCCCCAGCACCAAGCCACACAAAAGGCGGAGAAAATCCCGCCTATTGTGTCTGACCCCTTCCCGAATCACGTCAAAGTGATGAAGGAACTAAGGGGAAAGCTAAGGGCAGAATTTCAGGCAACGCGGCATCCAGGGCGCGTTGTTATTAGAACCACCACCTCTGGGGACCATGCGGCCACAAAGGAGGTGCTAAGGGCGAGTGGAATTAAATTCCACTCGTACTCGCTCCAGCGACCTCACGTGGTTCGCAGGGTCATCAGGGGTCTTGATTCTGAGACAGACCCCCAGGATATCCGTGCCGGCCTGATGGACGAACACGGAATCGAACCGCGGTCCGTGGTGCAACTCACCACAACTAAGGTGAAGGAGGGGAAACCTACCAAGGTGCCCCTACCACTATTTCTAGTGGCCATCTTAAAACAAGGGGAGGGAACCCCTAAGATTGACCAGGTGACTTGCCTATATCATACGCGAGTCACGATTGAGCCTTATCACGGCAGGGAGGGGCCGGCCCAGTGCTACAAGTGCCTGGGCTTTCACCACTCCAGTTTTGCCTGTGAGAGGGCTCTAAAGTGTCTCCGTTGTGCGGGCGAGCACTTGGTAAAGGAGTGCCCGGTACCAATGGATAATAAGAGGTGCGCTAACTGCGACGGTTGCCACATAGGCATCTATCGCGGGTGCCCTAAGCGACTTGCTATAATGCAAGGAAAACAGGGCAAGGCTGACGCTGAGGTCAGGCGGGGGGTCTCTTTCGCCGCGGCGCTGGCGAGACACGAAAGTGCTCTCGCACAGGCCGAGACCGCGGAAGCGACCCCTACAAGCCGGGTCGCCGCCACAGTAGCTGAGCCGGTCCCAGATAGCGCCACACCTACGGTTGCGAGTAGCGAGACTGCTCCAACAACCAGCAGTGCTCCAAAGGAGCAACGTCCCCAAAAGAAGGGGAAGAAGAAGAAGTCAGTGGGTAAAACCACACAAAAACCTGCAGAGGGGCAGAATCCCAACAAACAAGTTGAGAAACTCCCCCCTCCACCAGCACCAAAAGCTCCAGCTGTGTCAGCCAACCAGCGACCAGCTGAGCCCGCCAGTGCTGGCCCAGCCACTTCTGAGGCACCAGTGCCACACATCTCGCAACTATCCGTAGGTGACGCATTTGCATCTGAGGACATGGCTGAGTTCATACAGTTGGCGACCTGGTTCGCAGACTTGGTTCAGCGTTCCCTCCCAATCCTACGACGCTGCAGGGACACCATCAATAACCCCGGGATTTCCGCTGTGCAGAAGCATCTTACGGTGCTTCAAACGGCTAAGGACCTCTATTCTAACTCCACGAGCTCGTAATGGCGCATAGAACTGTGCGTTCATTTCGAGCTGCGTTCTGGAACGCAAATGGAGTTAGAGACCAGAGACCTGGCCTGTTAGAGTTCGTAGACAGTCACGGGATTGATATCCTGATGGTCTGTGAAACGCACTTGCACGCTGGTGTACAGTTTACCCTGCCAAGTTACGCCGCTCATCGGTCTGATCGGTTCGGCCGACAGGGCGGTGGTACTGCCATATTCATAAAGAACCATCTTACCCATACTCCCGTTACCATTCCTCCGCTACAACACCTGGAAGCAACCGCCATAAGGTTATCCTTGGGCGGGAACGACCTGGTGCTTGTGGCGGTATATGACCCGCCGGATCGCCGTTTCCATGAAGCGGACATTACGGCTCTCCTGAACCTACACCATAGGGTTTGCATCGCAGGCGACTTCAACGCAAAACATCCAAGCTGGCACAGCCGCACCCAGAACGTGAATGGCCGGGGATTGTACCGTCTCATTAGCGGGAACCCCGCCCTTCACGCGCACGGGCCGAGAGGTCCAACTCACTACCCGGCACGCGGCACTGCCGACATCATCGATTTCGTAATCACCAAAAACATTCCATTTCACTTGGACCTCTCTGTGATTAACGCTCTGGATTCCGATCACAACCCTGTTGTGATCGACTCAGACGTTAATCTCACTGCGCTGGGAGTGCCGGACTGGGTGGAAGAAGTCGACTGGGACGCGGCCGTCCTTGCCCTTCAAAACTCCGTGGAGGCAAATCCTCGAATAGACTCACTTGAGGCTCTCGAGGAGGCAGCCGCGGGGTTTGCAACCTCAGTCCTAAATGCGGTGCGTGTTCACACACACCGCATTCCTACCGAAGCACCAAACCCGACATCTATCCCTGTACCACTTAAACGCCTCATACAAGCAAAGAATGCTGTCAGACGGCTATGGCAGAGATTCCGACATCCTAGGATAGGAGTAATACACCAGAGGTTCAAATCCCTGGTGAGACAACTCCTAAGAAAACATAGGCAAGCAGCTTGGGATAACACGTTGCGTCACGTCAACCTCCAGGAGAGGAAACCGTGGCGCATCGTCCGAGGCTTGCGGAAAGACAAATCTGTACACCAGCACCCTGTGCATAGCCCTCGGGGAAGACTTGTCTTTGAACCGAGGGAAAAAGCAGAGGCGCTAGCAGACTATCTGGAAACTCAATTCCAGCCCAGGGAAGATCCACAGAACGATGACCATACTGACCTCGTGGAACAGGCGGTAGAAGACTTCTTAGAAGTCGGACCCGCGGGCCACGAGGAGTTTCACATCCCGATAGTTACCCCTCGCGAGGTAACTAACACTATCAAATCACTAAAAGCCCGAAAATCCCCTGGACAGGACCGTGTAACAGCGGAAATGCTCCAACACCTTCCCCATAGAGCCGTGATGCACTTGACCCGGATTTACAACGCATGCCTCAGCATGCGTCATTTTCCAGCTGTCTGGAAACAGGCGCGTGTGGTATGCGTTTTGAAGCCGGGCAAAAATCCGGTCTTTCCATCTAGTTACCGCTCCATCAGCCTCCTACCAGTTATCTCGAAAGTATTCGAGAAACTGTTCCTGTCCCGCCTTGGACCCCTATTGGAGGAAAAAGGTCTCCTTCCTGAACATCAGTTTGGTTTTCGTTCTGGCCACTCCACGACTGAGCAACTACTGCGTGTAGCCGTAAAAGCTTCCCTGGCTTACCAGGATAGGGCTAAAACGGTGGCAGGGTTGCTTGACGTGGAAAAGGCATTTTCTACCACCTGGCATGAGGGGCTTGTCTACAAGCTCATACAGCACGAAATCCCCCCTCCATACATTTACTTGGTGGCTAGTTTCCTACAGGAACGTAGCTTCCGGGTGAAGGTGGAGGGATCATTCTCTAGAGAGAGGCCCATTGGCGCAGGAGTCCCCGAGGGCAGTGTACTGTCACCGGCGCTCTTTGCAGCTTACATGGCCGATCTCCCCACGCACCCAAACACACTCATCTGTCAGTATTCGGACGATCTTATGATCTTCGCTACTAACAAGAATCCGCGCTACAGTTTCCAACAAGTACAAGCCCATCTCCGCGCCATCAGTAGATGGTGCGAGAACTGGCGTATGTCGATAAACCCGGAGAAAAGCTCTGCGATTCTCCTGGCGAATACGATAGCCAACCGGCTCCCGCGAGACCTCGAGCTTCGGCGCCGTCGGATCCCCTGGGTCACTACGGCGAAGTATCTCGGAGTCACGCTGGACCGTCGGCTGACGTATAGACATCACGTCAGGGGCAAAGTACTGCAAGGCCATGCTGCTCTCCGGCAGCTATACCCCATATTCAGATCCCAAACCATGCCCTTACGCCTGAAGCTCCAGTTGTATCGAGCGATCATCCCGCCTCTGGTCCTGTACGGATGCGAGATCTGGGGAGTGGTGGCAAAGTCCACCTTCATCAGACTCCAGACGCTGCAGAACCGGGCATTACGGATGATCTATGATACCGACTGGAGATTTCCTGCCCATATCCTACATGAACACTCCGGTATCCCGTACATTGTCGACGTGATTAAGACCCGCGCTCGCACAATGTACAACAAACTCCAGAACCACCCTAACCCTCTGGTGAATACTCTGGGTCAATACGACCAGAGAGAGCCACGCCGACTACCATCAAAGAGATTACCAAAGGACATCCTAAGCCCGGCGGTTTAACTCTGAAAATGGGAAAGGCGAAAGTACAATCTGTATTCAAAACAGAGAAAACACCTGTTTCAGTTCACCTCTCAGTGAGTGACTGACGGCCAGAACCCTGGAGGGATTAGCGCGTCACCTGACGGGCCGGCAACGACCAATCAGAAACCGCGCAGAGCCCGCTCGCGGACCAATCCCTTCCAACCACCCCTCCTGCCCCTATAAAAACCCCTTGTTTCCATTAATCTTTTCCCAGTGTAACACACATCCCTGTAGTAACACCATCGAAACCATCGTGCAGGTTAAGCCGTATAACGGCTAGGTACTGCGGACATGACACACTCGAACGGGGCAAATAAAATTGCACCCGCTCGACTCGAACTGCCTCTGGCCTCTGGCGTGACGGAAGGCGTGGAACAACTCGGCGAACTGATTGGCATGACGGAAGACGTGGAAGAACTCGGCGAAAGGGTGGAAGACCTCTGCCAGCATGTGGACGTCGTGGAGGACGACGGGGAACGTCTTGGCGCCCTGGTAGTAAGAGTTGACGAGAGTGTCAAAGTACTGGATGCCAGGGGCAGACGGAATAGCGCAGACCCGGGGAGGAAGCACCTAGTGGCCGAGGCGACAGTTGCGCCCGTTTCAGATAACGAAAGTGTACGTCTCGGGGAAGACAAAGGGGCAGTTCAGGGACGTCGTCGGGGATCCTCTGGAGGAGTGTGTCGGGTACGTAACCAACCAGGATACGACGTGGAGGACGATCAGCAGGGAAGCGCACAAGCAAACGAGCATCACGCGAGAACCGACTTGGCGTGTGACATGGGGGGACCGTCGGAGCCATCCAATCACCTGACGCATAGTGCCGTGAACGGAAGAATGGTGGACATCATCGTGGACGGCAGGATACAGGAGAGGCCGTGCCGAGCACGAGTGAACACGAGTGCAGCGGTGGACGCGACTCGCGCGGATGTGGTGGGGTTTGTTGCCAGACCCATCGGAAGCAAGGTGGCTGCGAAGGTGCGCCAGAGAGGTCGGCGGACATGGTACCCAGTGAGCCGTTTCCAAGTGCGCAGGATGGCCCGTCAACACACCAGGAAGAAGGGCAACTGGACGAGGGACCGTCAAGACCGGCGGTATTGTTGCAGAATTTCGAAGCAAGATGGCATACATCGTCCTACCCGGACCAAGGGACACTATCCAACAGCGATACCTAGGACCGTGCCTCCTGGAGAAGAGGTTCGATGGGTTAGTCCACCAGGGCGCAAGGGAGTTGCCGCAGTGATAGTGCTGGTCGGGACGACCAGCTCTGAGGAGGGAGCAGTGTCACCGCGCCCGCCGTATCTAATTGCCGACAACCGCAGTGTCACCCATCGCATTATTGTCGGCACTACCGCAAAGGAGCCGAAGGAAAGAGACAGAGAATGGCCGCATTGTTGGGCGCTTGCCGAAAGAGAGAAAGTGATAGAGGCCTCTAGAAATGTCTGCTTTGTATTTCACCGCAAAATAAGTGAACGTTCCGGAAGCTTCCAGAATAGTGCCTGGGAGATATAAATAGCGGAAAAGTGTGAGAAGAGGGAGTCAGACGTATGTGAAGGTTGAGTAGTCGTGCCGACGGAGACGGACAGACGATGTGGAGAGTTGTACCGACGGAGAAGAGTTAGTTCTTTGTGTTACGAGTTCGGAGCCGTGCTGTTGGAGAATGGGAAAAGACTTTCTTGCTGTTGCAACGAGTGTAAAAAGTTACTGTTTACGGAAATAAAAGGATTCTTTATCTAGACTACATCTGTCTACTTTACTTCACACACCAACCAAAGTTACAATATGTTAAATGTTAAAAATGCATGCTTTGCACTTAAATTCGGTATTAATATAATTTGCGCTTTAGCTAATCAGTAATTACTAGTACTTAATAAATTCCCTGCAATCAATATATAACATAAAAATGGAAGTGTGTGTGTGTGTGTGTGTGTGTGTGTGTGTGTGTGTGTGTGTGTGTGTGTGTGTGTCTGTGTCTGTGTCTGTGTGTCTGTGTCTGTGCCTGTGTCTGTCTGTGGATAGCATGACTCAAAAACGAAAAGTCGGTTAAAAACCAAAGTTGGTATTTAAGTTTAATATCTTTCAAGGATGAGACACGAATATTTTGAAGAAAATTGCTCCACCCTAAACTACCCTTTACATGGACAATTTTTGGAAAATTTTGATTTTCTTGTAAATGCTTCTAACGATTTTGACTAAAATGCCATATGCTTAAGATATTTGCATGACAAATGAAATGTATATTTTGAATTTTCTGGCTATAGCCTATGTAGTCCTGTTTACTCTGGATGACTTTTGAATAACTCGTAAACCGTAGGAGATCTACAAAATCTCTCTGCACAAAAAAAGAAAAAGAAAGAAAGAAAGTAGATCTCGCTAAAACACACAATTTATGTCTAAATAAATTTTTTTGTAGAGTGAACCATCTCGGAGATATTCCTTCTTATTTGTGTCAGTTTCGGAAAACTTAAAACTTTCGTGAAATGGAACATCGCTGTTCATGTTTTTATATGTAAGCGTGCAAAGAGAACGGGATCTCAAAGCTTTAAAAGATTTGACTGTCGCTCAAAGCCTACTGTATTCCCATATTCTCCTTGCACCTACAAGGAAATAAGAAACAAGATAATTTGTACAAATGTTTATCTCAACTAACACGAAGAAGATATAGGAATGAGAGTTTGTAAGAATGGTTGGTACAAGAGTAGAGAAAGTCACGTGAGAGCAACACATCAGATTTTTTTTTGTAGTGCTTAACACCCGCTATTACTACTACGGCACCGCAGGCGGTGACACTGATGATTCATGGAATGAAGATGGAGCACCGGTGGAATGAGATGGCAGGAGAAACCGGAGAACCAGGAGGAAACCCGCCCCAGCGCCGCTTCGTCCACCACAAATCCCACAGAGCCCAGTGACTTACATGAGCTGATATATAAGCACTTTTCCCATCGTGAAGGGTTTCCTAATAGGAATTTGAGGAAATTGCTGCACAAAGATCAGCTTGTTTCATTATTACGCATCTCCTTCTGGCTTAAACCTTCTCCTTCAAATCATTTGTAGGCTCATTAGTAGGGCTCGGAAGTTCATGCTCTAAAAACACTGAAATATGCATGCCAATATGCTCTTAAAAACCTGAAAATATGCCAAGAACTGTGCACTATTTAATTAAAACAATTAATGTCCCTTTGCAGTAGACAAGACAAGTTAGTATAAATAATAAATAAAGTTACCTTATTCCTTAGAAGTTGAAGCAGAAGTGGTCCCGCTGCTATTAGTAACTGCTAAATTGCAGTTCACAACCAACATTTTGCACAAATTTTCAACTGTAAAACATCGTCTGTTGTCTCGCAAAACACTTTTGTAACGTGAAAAACTTCTCTCCACGTCACAAGATGTTATCGGGGCATATTTTAATTATGTTAACTGCTTCACAGAGAGAGTGAAGTCTCTTGGTATGACAGATGGTTTCCTTTTGAGGATGTCTCGAATATCGCACATCTGTTTAAAACCAGAATTTTTTGAAATTACATAATTATATCACTTTTTCTTTCACTTTTTTTCCTATGCTACCAGGAACCGAACTTAGATCACGTATTGTTTTTTTGTAAGACAGTAAATGATTCATGCAAAGGAGATCCTACAGCTTCCAATGCCGTTATGGCTATTGGTAAGAAAGAAAAATGGGCAGATATGAAACTAAGATCCTTCTTTAACCCAGTGCCTGACAGAATATTTTGTAGTTTCTGCTGATAAAGCATCTTTCGAGCCCAATTAATTAATAACCTCTTTGACTATTTCTAAGTGCTCAGCATAATATAAAACTGCATTGACCCATGTTCCCCGTCCAGTTAACACTAGTGCGGGAGGAAGTCGGATATTAGGTGTTGTTGATCTAAACAACTTTTTTAGGAGATTTAACAAAAATTGTCTTTGTACTGGACACAAATCTATCTACCAATGGGAAATAATCACGTATTGTCTCAGAAATGCGATGATGAGCGTGTGCCAAGCAAGTTATATGAATTAAGTTAAGAAAAATACCTTTCAGAGTTAGTCCTGATTTTACCATATAAGGACCTGCATCAGTAACAAATAAAAGTAACCTGTCGTATTTGATTCCACGCGGCCATAGTAATTTCAAAGAGTCCATCACAAACTGGATCACAGTTACATTGTCAGTGGCCGACAATTCGCACGCATTAAGAATATAAGGTGTAGTCTTTAGTTCATCATTTAAAGCACCCACGATTATATTCGCAATAGAATGGTGCTCAAAATCAGGGGTTTCATCAACAGAAAACCATACAAACTGAACCGCTAAGTCATTTTGTGTATTCGACAATACGTTATTGTAACAATGTACTACATAAGTCTTACGCAGTGTACTTTCTTCAGGCACATGTTGTCAAGTGTACTTGACAAGAAGGTTGATATGTTTTTAAATGTCGGTTTATTAATTTTGAACAAGGGAATATCAGCAGCTAAAAATGCATGGTACAAGTCATAGGAAAATTCAGTAACCCTACTTCCTAAACACTCTACTAGCTGTTTTTGAACAGGTTCTTTGTTTGCAAATTTTCTGATTAAATTCTCCTTATGCTTTGCTGGCCTATGTGCTGAACTATTTTAAATCTTTTCTCACTTCCTAAATTTTACTCACACGCTCCAGTTCACAACACTTATGTTTGTTCACGTTCAAGAGGTCGCGAGTTCGAATCTCGCTTAGGGTAAGTTATCCGGGTAAGGTTTTTTTCCGAGGTTTTCCCTACCCTGAGAAGACGAATGTCGGCTAACTTAAAGCTCCATGGACCTCGGGCTCATTTGAGCATCATTTCACCCATTTCATTTCATTCATTCGTCCGATATGACACAATGTTGGAGGACGTTACTTAAAAAAAAAAAAAAAAAACAACAACTTATGTTTGAAAACCACGGCGCAACAACTGGTGGCCAGGCAAGCATTGACCTGCACCTTATCTTTGTTATTATAAACGTCTCAGATAACACACTGATTATTCTCTACGCACCTACATAAATAATGAAAGCATGAAAACGGGATTCACTTCATGACAACATGACTCAACATTAGTTCTCGCCACCTCGCGAGCTCTATCATCATGTGCACTACTACCAATGTGAAACATATACAGATGGAAAAAAATATGCAAGATAGGGGCTATAATATTGAAATCTTTGTGATTTGTATCATCATGTGCAATACTACCAATATGATAAATATTATCCAGATGAAAAAAAAAAATAAAAAAAAAATTAAAAACCATTAAAATATGCAATATAGGGGCTATAATATTGAAATAATATGCATTTATCAAAATCAAGAAACTATGCAGTTATATGCACCATAAAATCACGTCCAAATAACTGAAAGTTCCATAATTCGTGCACATAATGTAAAAGCATACCTTTTTAACCCCTATGAAAAAACATGCAAATGCATGAACTTCCTAGCCCTACTCATTAGAGTGTAACACATGTAAATGCATAAAGCACATGGAACGTGCAATTAAGTAACTTAACAGTACCCGTATATTTTGCATTCCCATGACTTGCTCAACCCGCTGTCATTAATATTTTATATAGCCTTTACAAACTATTTTCACAGCTCATTGATACTTTATCTTAATTAAGATAAACGTTTGCATAAGTAAATGGGATAGCAACAGTGAAATGATTTAAAACAGTGTGCTATACAGAGTTATAATTTCTAGAGTAAACCACTACTATATATAGGGCTGGCGGCACACACAAATAGAGGCAAAAATAATTCCAAAGAACACGGATCCATAAATGAGCTGTTTGTGAGACAACTGCAAATGTGTGACTACGAGCCCCAGGTAATTTCACTGTTTTGAGCACATTAATCTTTACTCCTTGCGTGACGTAGTTCGAGTTGTGTCCTTTGTTTTCAGCATCAAACTTTGCTAAGAAGTGACGTTTTACTAAAACCACAGAACCTACAGGATGGATATTAGTACACGCTCTCAAACAATAGCAGTCACATCAGCTTTTGGGAGCGTCAGTCGTGCTGCACTGTAATAAAAAGGGAAACCTACAGGAACGAAAAGTATGCATGCATGCATGCATTCAATGTATGGCAGAGCATTGCAAGGGAGGCTGCGCGCTGCTGCTACTACGAAGAATGTCTTGCTCGAAGACACTCCAGTAGTCGTATATTTAAGAGCCTATCAGCGCTGAGGAAAAGGGAGCTCCGCACATGGTAGGGGAGCAGGCAGACCTGCAGACATTGTGCCTGAGATTGAGTGCTCCAGCGGCATCCTTCGCCAATCCCCCAGCGTCAGGCGGTGTGGCTGCTGCTCCTCCACCACCGCCACCCGAGCCTCTTACGCTTCGGTTTCCGGTTTTTTCGCCAGACACAAACTCCGCCGCCTCTACTGCCTCCGCCGTCAGCCTCTGCCGTCCGCCCGTGGTACCTCAGCAGCCAACGCCATCACAGATGTTGCTGTCAGCACAGTCTGTGCATCCTGGGAATGGATCGTCAGACACCATGCTGCAGCTGCTGTGCATTCAGTCACCTCACGACTAATCAACCTGCGCAGTCGTCCTCCGTGGTCTAGAAGCTGCCATGGTGTGGGCGCTGCAGACCCCTAGCACTTGTGGTACTTCTGTCGTTACAAGAGGTATGCCGAGCCAAACAATCGAACCACTCTCCGAGGGGAGTTGATCGGACTGTGTTAATCCCGGCGGAGCAGTGATTCTCGATACCAACGGGAGATTGGGTACGTCTGGGTAACGCGCCATCTATGATGACTTTGGCCATTTCACGGATCAGGCGCCCTTATACCCGCGCATTCGGTACCAGCCTCTAGCTCCTCTGCGACTCCACAGCCAGCTGCAGGGCGGACCACAGCAGTGTCACCTCCGGCATCAGTCGTCGCAGTTGGCCACGCTCTGCGTGATTGCATCCAGGACGTCCACTTGGAAGTCCAAAACAACATCTCACGCTTAGCTTCCACTAGTAGACCTTCGCTTCAATCACTGCCACCGCCACTACCACACAGCCTAGGAGACATGCTGCCAAAACTGTATCAAAACCCAATCACCAACACTTCCACATCACAGCAACTGCTCGACACCTCCGTTACAACCCTCCGGAAGGCTTCCACCTGCTCCCACAACACGTACTGTTCCCGGCTCGGATGGCCAGCTCTCAGGAGACCAGGCACATGCTGACTGCCCTTGACGACTCAGTCAGGGTCCTCCTGGTAAAACGGACCAAGCCGTTATCTGATTTTAGCACCTGACAAGAGCAGCTTCGTCACTCATGGAGGGTTGCATCTTCTGATGGAAGGAGCGTTCAGCTATCCAACAATACAAATGTGATACCGCAACGCAAATGTTTTACCTCTCAGTATGGTAGTCAGGGCTTTGATAACGTCATGGCTCGTACCCAGTACATCCTTCAGCCGCTTCTGGCCACATGCCGGACGATACGCAATAGTAATGGTGTTCATACGGAACTACGCCAAACTTCGTTTTGGTGAAAGGCGAAGGGTCCAACCACTCGCCGCTCGGCCACACAAAACTATTCAAAAATACAGTTTACACACTAACAAACTAAATCAAGCACTCTGCTGATTTTCTTAAGAGAGACAGAGAAGTGCGGTTACTGAACCCTCACACTAACGTTAATGACAGTTTAATACTTATTTGCTCTAAGCACATTTCTGCATATCTTAACCTGTGAATTGTAGAAATAAAAACTAATCCGCAAAGATTACGGCAATTTTTGTGTTGAGCGATTTGAAATTGCTAGGATATGACTAGTTTTATCTTGGATACATTTTGGCTGTTGGCCAAGAATATTTAGTTGTTTCATAAATTACTATGATAAACTCAACCATTGTATAGTTAAGAAACTATAAAATAAATTAGGACCCATTTCTAAGTGTATTCCTTTGGACCCAGTATGTCTCAAGACGTGCATTTCTCTTCAATGCCGAATTTGTGGACCAGAACTCAATAGTTTACCCAGTTTACTTGTGCAGTGAAGACGTAAAATGAAAAACATCCGTTTGAATAAGCGAGTTTCAGGGATTTCGCGGCCGTTCCAGGAAAATAAAATAACAATAAATCGAATGACAAAATAAAATAAAATAAACATCTGTATAATAACCCTGGCACCTAATTACTTAAACCAGGTCTAATATGCCAGATCTTTAAAATGTATTTATTCTACACATTCATACATACAACATACTTTACAGAAAAATTTTAAAATAAAATTACAAAATAATATAATATATAACAAATTATAAAGATAAATAAATTAAATTATATATCATAAAAACAAAAAACAAGGGGGGAAAAAAACCACACACAA
This sequence comes from Tenodera sinensis, assembly GCA_030765045.1. Classification (NCBI taxonomy): domain Eukaryota; kingdom Metazoa; phylum Arthropoda; class Insecta; order Mantodea; family Mantidae; genus Tenodera; species Tenodera sinensis. Next base: position 122,925,536 of record CM060964.1, on the reverse strand, counting down.
ATTATAACATTTCACACATAATTACTCTCAAAAATAAGTACTATAAAACAATAACAAATCATTTCAAACAATCAAAATACAATAACATTTCTAAATAAGTTTGTATAAAAAAGAAAAAAAAAATAACAATTTATAATAATAAAGAAATAAAAAAAAAACAATAGAATTAAAACAAATTTATCTCCTCAATACAACAAAATATAAATTTCATACACAACATCACTCACAACTACAAACTATTACTAAACAATACACAAATATATAAAATTAAATTATTAATTATAATTATTACATACAATTATAAATTATATTATTACTATTATTACCATCATTATTATTACTTAAAAATTAATTAATTTAATATTATAATTATACCTATAAATAATACTTTTTATAAATATATATTTTTTAAATTTAAATTTACATATTTATTAAAAATTTTAAATAAACAAAAATTTACTGGTATCCAGTAAAATATAACTGGTAACCAGTTATATAACTGGTAAAAAAAAATATCAAAAAATCAAAACAAAAAAATCGAATGACACCAAAGAATAAGAAATTGTAAGCCCAACTAAAATAAAAAGAAAAGAAATGAAAAACTAGAAACTATGTTTCTAACAAAAGCTGGCCAGGTTGAATTTCGCGTTTTCTAGAAAGTTTTAATCCTATATTAACCTTAACAATTATTGGGCATCATTTTGTTTTGTAGTGTTTAACGCCCGGCTTTTAAAACATGCGGCACCGTAGGCGGTGACACAGAATGAAGATGGAGCACCGGTGGAATTAGATGGCGGGGGAATCCCGCCCCAGCGCTGCTTCTTCCACAACAAATCTCATATGCGGTTGCCTGAGAACGAACCCGGGCCGCTTTGGTGAGAAGCGAATGGTCTAACCACTCGGCTAAAGCGCGGGCGATTGGACATCAATGATATTGAAGTTATGAATATTGAGATGTTACTGTTATTGAATTCGATTCTTAGATAATTCCACAAAATGAATTAAATACTCATAATATCGGATTGTTAGAAGTACTCCCGAAACGATTAATTACAGATAGGGCGAGACAAAGGACTTTGCTCCGTGAGTTACAAAGGTTAGGAATGCATGACGTAGGCCTATCTCAGAGACTGTTAAAGCGCTATTTTTTGCATTTCTGGAGGTTCGTCGACTATTCGACTATGCGACATTCCTAAAATTCTTTAAATACGCGAGGTTATACGTGACTCACTGTTTCAATATTTGAGGAATCCACTGCTAATCTGTTGAGTATGAATGTCAATTTAATGAAAACGGAAGAGCATTACTTTCTTCAAATCACAAGGGAACCACGAGAAATAAAACTTAAAAATAGATAAGCTCAGAAACACTTAAGCCGATTTAGACAACTTTTCAGATGTGAAATGTTTATTTGTTAGTGATGATTCCAGATTTATCGTATTTCCAATATCTTCCAAGTCTAGTTGATTTCAAAAGGTAACAATTTAAAAGGGAAAACTTCATGAAATTATGGCTAATGTTTTACATTTTACATTTTTATTTGGAGACCTTGATTTTCATGTTTCGTAACTACGTTTGGTACCAGGACTTAATTCCACAATTTATACGACCAAGTAAATATCAAAAATGTTATAAACAATTTCCTGGTTTTCACATTTCTCTGTGTATAAGCCGGCCTTCATGACGAAGTTCTCTACAGAAGATTTTGAACATTTTATCACGCTTGAATAATGTTACAGCAATTTGTTTGCAAACTCATCCGAGATTTAATTAAACGTTTTTAAACTGTAACGTCAACCAAAATTTCAAGTTATGCACGTGAAGAGAGAAACAATACAAAGTAAGCTATATTAACCTTTCTTAGATAGAACAAAGCTTTCATTAGACTCTAATAGTGACCTCATTTCAGAAATTTGTGTTATTTTTGTTTTTCATCAAGAGGGGCATTGTGCAAAAGCGGATCTTTGCATTCTAATATTTTAACTTTCATAAAACTACGTTGAATATTTAGGAATTACACCAGTGTTATTTCATCATTATTATTTCAGCCATACATAGACAAGCAGAGCGTTAAATTCTGTTATTTTTCGGTTGCCATGGAAAGTAGCATATTTCCAGATGTCTGATGCCATCTTTTAGCCTTTCAAGGTGTTAGAACGGAGAGGAGAAAACAAGGAGAAACATGAATGGTGAGAGGGATTGAAAGGGGAGGTGCGGCTGAGGGATGCAGATAGACCGAAAGAGAGACAACTCCGTCCGAAGTTAATGTTGTAAGCTATTGAATTGTTTGTAGTGAAATTTCGTTTTTATTCTAGATGGCGATTCAACGTAACCAACCCAAGCGAGCACATTCTTAGTGAAGTAGCAAAGCAACTCTCATTTGAATTCATTTATGCCACAGAATCAACTTATTATCCTACGGCAAAGCGGACACCACATATCCTGGATCTTTCCATTGCTAAGCATGTTGCAGACGTATGTTCCCTTCCACCCGTACTTACATATAAACTAGTCCAGACCAGCTTCCTGTACTACAATCAATGTACTCAAATTTTTTCACCAATTAATTTAGTAATAGCAATTTAATAAAGCATCCCTTCTAATGGAATTGCTACACATATATCTTGGACAAAATCATCGATTTAAAATTTCCATTGAAAACTCAGCGAGGGATAGAGACAACTGTTAATACACTCATTACATATATTCAAAATGCCTCAAACTTGTCTAGTAACAAGTATGAAAAACTAAATTCAAAATGGCTATATCAGCATCACTCCAAACTAAACAACTTATTGAAGAAAGGAAGAAACAAATAAAGAGAGAAAGAAACTAACAAAGAGAGAAAGAAAGAAACAAAGAAAGAAAGAAAGAAAGAAAGAAAGAAAGCAAGAAAGAAAGAAAGAAACGCTTATAGTAATGGGAAGAAACCAACTGTATATAATCGTGTCAACTTACAGATTCATGAATTGATTCAGGACGAACAAAGCATTACTATGCAAAATATTCTCTATCATCTTTAGATGGCTACCTCAGGAAGAAAACTAAAACCCGAACAAAACAAATGGAAAATACACCAGTAGTTCGTATCAATAATATATGGTATACTTCATCAGAACAAAAGGCTTACATTTTCTCAGAAACCTTTCAAGAACAATTCAAACCTACCCTTCAGAAGACTTGTAGTTTAACGAGTAAGAAATCGAAGGCATTCATGAACCACTGCAGCTACATCTCAACTCTACACACTTCATACCAACAATAAACAGAACTTCAGCAAGGAAATCCCCTGGTCATGTGATTACCCTATCTTTGCTAAAGGTCTTCCAAGAAAGACTCTGAAACTTTTAACAAAAATTACTATGCAACCATTCGATTAGCGTGCTTTCCTGTAACTTGCAAGCATGCCATAATAATAGTGATACCAAAACCAGGCAAATCAAAATCCGATCCGTTTTCATATCGCTTTATTAGTCTCTGAACCATTTTCTCCAAACTATTTAAATGTTTGGTTCGTCGTCACATACTTAGATCTCTCCAGCCACTCATTTCGCGCACACAGTTTGATGCACGCAATACTTTTTCTTTTGAAGACATCTGTTTTGATTTATTCCTGAATACTGAAAAAAAAAAAAAAAAAAAAAAAAAACTTTCGAAAAGTTTGGCATTCAGGACACTACATAATATTAAACCTGTAGTGAGTGACACGATTATCTAGTAATTAAATCGTAGTTCTCAAGAAGGTATTTTTCTGTAAAATGCAACAGCTCACTTCCATCTTCCAAAGCTACAGGCTGGAGTTCCACAAGGAGGTGTGCTTGCTCCATGTCTATAATTAATATACGCCTCCGATTTTCGGTACAGCGACAGTCTAATATCACAGTATGCAACGATATAGCTATTTTTAGTAAAGGGGACGGTAACACAGTAATCAACAATCTTCAAGCATACGCGTTTAAAGTAGAAGAATGTTGCACAAGATGGAGAGCCAAAATGAATCTAAACAGGTCCAGCTTAAATACATTTATCCAAAAAACAAAAACTAGCACACACATAATGGAATCAAAGAATGAAGTCATCCCTGGAGCTGAGTATGCCAAATACGAAGAACCAACGTTAGACACACAAATGTCTTGAAGTGAACAATCTCCTCTTTAGTACTAAACCTAAGGCACAGACGCCAATTGATATACCTCAACGAATTCGGTTCACCTAATGCACTTCAAAAGGCTCATATAGTTCATTCTAATCAAACCTATGGATGAATGGCTTACTCTATTTGGGGCTCAGCTGCAAATTCGCACTCAAAATAATGTAGTCTTTCCAAAACCAGAATCTTCGGATCACAGCAGATGCACCTTGCTACATTCGCTGTCCTGCACTTCACAAAGATCTTCATACTCCTCATTTGAATCTACACTCCAGTTCTCATACCCTCAGTTGTTTACATCCTTCATTGACAACCACAACTCATTACCGAAAGAGGTTTCCCAGACCATGCCAAAAGAACTATCGTCACACAGACTGAAGAGAAAACGTCACACACATCTCCTTATAAAATATTGTAGTGTTATACTTTCTTATGGTAAATATCACAGTTAATTCTTATCCTTTAGACTTTCAGGGTAATTGCTGAATTACATTCCCAATACAAGTGTTGTAACTCGTTGAAATTGTTTTCATACCTTATTAACACAATTGTAAAATATATAATATTGAATGACGTTAACTATATATACTTAACTAATGTTTGGGACAGGATGTGCCAAAAAACACCGACGACCCTTAGTATGTTATGCAGGATAGTAAACTGACCTGTTTTCAAATAGGAACCCATGTTCGGAGATGCATGGTTTGGACGCTGTGGCGCATCGAAGTGTGAGATGGGTGTAAGTTCACATTTCGTCAATAAACCTAACATCAAGTTGTCTGCATTACAAACGGGCTTCGAACTATGTACTTCCTTCGTTATTGCAGAGCCAAAATCCGCGGTGGTGAGCTTCATGCACATGACTCAATAGGTGCGGTTGTCTTTGAAGATTTTCAATCGCTTCGTGGACTCGAGCAATAGGGTCCTTCCCTGAGGTTACAGGAGTGTCACATACCACACTCTTCACATAACTCCACAGAAAATAGTCGAGAGGTGTCAGATCTGGTGACCGTGTTGGTCATCGAACTGGTTCAACTCTACCAATACATCCATTTGGATAAGCGACGTTGAGGTGATTCCGCACATTAACAAATAGTGTGCTGGAGCTCAAGTCCGCTATTTCAGCAGCTATGTACTGGTACGTGCCCCACTGCAGTAAAACAGACGTTACTGTACCAGAAACTACACAAATAACGCAGTATGATGCGCACCAAGGACGGAATTCAGCCCATGCGCAGGAATGTTATTATGCTCAGGTCGTTCATCCCAGTACACAGGTGGCTAAGGGGTTGCATACCTCCCATATTAAGATACCAAAACGAATGTCAACAAATAGTCACAACCGTTCGTTCTGGAACTTCGACGCTCTCCAGCACCCAAACGGTGCATTTCCGGACAGGAGTTCCTGTTTGAAAAGCGACCAGTTTGCCATTCCGCACAACGTACTAAGCGTTGTCACTGTTTTATTTGAGACACCCAGTATGTACGTATGTGTCTATATGTACGTACGTATGTATGTGTGTCTATGTGTGTGTCCGTCTGTATGTCCGTAGGTAGGTATGTCGGTAGGTATGTACGTATATAGGTAGGTATGTAGGTAGGTATGTAGGTATGTATGTAGGTAGGTAAGTAGGCACAGTTACACACCAGGTGGCTCACGCGCGCTGCCCTTCGTTGAAGTTAATCAAGGATACCACAGACGCCGAAAGATTTACCTAAGCAGAACAGTAAAGAGGACTCCACACTAACATAGAGACCTTGCTTGACCTAAGACCAGCGCTTGAAAACGAACACTACAGCCATAACTGGTTCTATAGCTCGTCGCTAGGAAACTTGCTTGCTGTAAGAAGGGTGCCGTTTCATTCCAGGGCTAGAGAAAGGTTTCTGTGTAGAATAATGATTGTCCCTGACCAAAAGAATACGCACAACGGCCAAAGTACATTAATTATCTGTTTCTAGGCATATCAACATGTGACAGCTAATTTATAAACACATAATGCAACAATTTGTGCTTTACAATTAGCAATATTAAATAAGAGCTATTATATCTTTGATTGAAATAAAGAATAATGAATATAATTAATGTTCCTTCAAGACTATGCTAGAGACCGACAGGTCCTTGTGATTACATTATTCATAACACAAGTGTTCAAATGCATGTCCAATAACATTCCGGACAGCACCAGGTGCGTCCCCCGATTGGCCGTTCCACGACACGTTGTATGTGGTAAGCTCCCCCGGTTCTTAAATGCACTTCTGTACCTCTAAAAACATGTGCAGAAAGTAGACATCTCGTTGGAAAACGTTCTGAATACAGACTTCGGGCCTCAGCTGTATTGCGGTACGTCTCCCTATAGATCATTATCATATCTATGTAGTCTTCGCTGGAGTACATTGCTGTTGCTACCTGCTTGACCGTAAGACTTTATTAAATTTATTTAGATCGATCAGCAGTAAATACATGATCTACAGATCTGGTAGAACAAAAACAACAATACTAACAATAACAATAATAAAAATAACAATAAAAATAGAATAATAAATATAATAATAAAAATAACAATAAAATAGAATAACAATAATAATAATAATAATAATAATAATAATAATAATAATAATAATAATAATAATAATAATAATAATAATAATAATAATAATAATAATAATAATAATAATAATAATAATAATAATAATAATAAACCATAAGAATAACATTGTAGAGGTAGGACAATGGGACCCCTCTGAACTAATACAAATGTGATACAGGTTGTAAGGATAATTTACACATCACAAAGAGAGTAGAAAAGCAGAGGTGGAGCAGCAGATTAGTCATAGCTAGAGGTGTCATCACCGATAAACAGATCCTGTGGAAATCTTCGCTTCATTCGTGTTGGCCGGCGACTTCGGACGCCGATGTTGTACGTCACAGCTCCTGGAAGGTGGCGTAGATTGGAGAAGAACCGTCGCGCGAGATGTCGGATGAAATGATGGAGAGGAAGAAGGTCCAGCTAGTGATGGACCTGCTGGTTGCGTACAAACCAAGGAGCATTGGTGGCAATTCGCAGGAATCGTTTCTGGACGACCTGTAGACGTTGTAGGTGACACATACTGACAGCAACCCACAACTGGAAGGCATAAGTAATAAGAGGGCGAACAAGGGATTTGTAGAGGAGTAGTGAAGATTGCAAACCAAGTGAGGTGTGTTTGTGGAACAAAGAAGCAAGTTTAGAAAGAATGAGCCGATGCCAGGATAATGTTGCGGTCTGTATGAGGCTTCCATGTAAGCCAAGTGTCCAATAATACCCCAAGGTACTTTACTGGTGTAGGAGAAGGGAGGCACGACACATGAGCATTCAGAAGACGTATAGGATTATAGCGGCGTAGAGTAAAAATCTTGACTTCCGTTCTGAGTGTTAAGGGCAATACACCAAGTGCGAAACCAATGTGTGAGGGAATCGAGAGGGATCTATAAGGTATTGATTGCGGAATGGAGTCTAGAGTGAGAATAATATAATACGATATCATCAGCATACAGGACAATTGAGGTTGGAGCTAGATCGAGAATATCAGAGGTATAAATACTAAAGAGCGTGGGTGCTAGTATAGAACCTTGGGGGCCTTCTGGTGAAATATATGCTTAAGGGAAGGGGTGAGTGAGTGAGTGAGTGAGTGAGTGAGTGAGTGAGTGGTGTTTAAGGGCCCGTCGACAGCTAGGTCATTTGGGCCCATTAAGGGAAGGAGTACCTCCAATGCGTACTGTAAAAGTGTGATCGGTGAGGAAACTGGTAATAACGTGTATAAAATAGCCCGGAAGACAAGTGCGATAAAGTAAGTACGAAGGCAGAATGCCAAACTTTATCAAACGCCTACGCTACATCAAGGAAAAGAGCTGGTGTAAATTGGTGATGCTCGAAACCGCGGACGTGTTGGGTTAACCTCAGTAACTGATGAGCAGTAGAGCGTTTCGAGCGAAACCCGAAATGAAAAGAGGGAATGATGTGAGCATTGGTGAGGTAATGCACTAGATGGCGATGGATGACCTCAAAGAGTTTGGACAGTGTGGGCAGAAGACTGATAGTACGATAGCTGCCTGGCAGGTGCTTAGGCTTATTAGGTTTGTGGAACACAATGATATGAGCAAATGTCCACATGGAAAGGAAGTAGCCAAACTGAAGACAGAAATTCAGTATAGAAGATAGATAGGCAAGCGCATTCTTGGTGAGATGTTTCAAGACTATGTTGGGCAGAGGATTGTGTTCAGGCGATTTCTTGTTAGGAAGGCAGCGAATCAATTGAAAGAGCTCCCGAGGACTAGTGCAGGAGATCCGGGGAGGAACTGTAGCTCGTTGACTTTGGGCACGAGTTCATTTTCTACAGCTGCAGCGCTTGGAGATATGTTGTGAAGAGCAAAAGTTTGCTCGTAATGTGGAGCCAAGATTTCACACTTTGCTGCGACGTCCGTAACAAGACTGTTCCCATCGGAGAGTGCAGGAATCACAGTAGGTTCACGAAGAATCCGGCTGGTGACATCCCACAAGGTGTGGTCGTGTGGAGAAATAGTCGCCACATGACGTTGATAGGTCTGTAAGCGGTGACGCTCTAGCTCAACCTATGCAAGGCGTATCAAATTGTTGAGTCGTCTACATAACCAGGGTTGCCGTTCTCGTTGCCATCGACGACGAATAGCATTTTTCTCCCCATTAAGGCGCAGAATGGATATTGACAATGAAGGTTGGGAGTTCCGCCATGGGGAACGTGACGTTGCACAGAGTAGCAGTGAAATGCGCTACCGCGGCATCAATATCATTAGTAGTCGCTAGAGGAAGTTCAGGCATTATCTAACCGAGATTGAAAAGCGTCCCAGTTCATAATACCAGTGATGAGGTGAGGAACGGAAGTCAGCAAGGTAGGCGAGAGTTGAAAGGTAATCCCAACAGGACAGTGATCGGAATCAAGCTCTGCTAAAGCGGTGATATAAGTCGGGAAAGGAAGATTCCTGTGAAGACTAATATCAAGGATCAGGAGCGTACATGCGGTTGCTAGGATAATAAGTGGCATCCGATGGAGCGGAGATAGCCCATTGGTATTTATAACATTGAAAAGAAGACGACCATTGGGATTGGTAGACCTACATCCCCAGGAAGAATGTTTACACAGATCGTCCAAAAGAAGAGTGATTCACTCAGGAGGGAATAATAACGAGAGATACGCAGTATTAAGCCTGCGATTAGGAGGTTTATAAGCACATATAATAATTACATTAGTAACATCCGTGGTGGAGACTATAAGGCCTATCACTTCAAGTGCAGGTATAGTGGGCAGAAAGATTGCACTGTGACTAAGAGTGCGTTTGATGAGGATGCCAACACCTCCTGAAGCCGTTTCAGCTACACGATCCAGGCGATAGGTTTTGTAACCAGGAACTGTGAAGATCTCGTTCGGTAGAGTATGCTTTTCAGTGACGCAGGTAATACCTATATTGTGCATGGTGGGAAAAGCAACGAAAGGTCCGCGTTTGGCACGGAGACGGTTAGCGTTCCAATTACGGAGGATTAGCTTTCTAAGACTAATGATGTTACGGGTTGCCATTGGGAATTAAAGAAAGAATAAGAGCACTAAGTAGCGGCCGGAGTTGCGGTAGAATGGGGGAAAGCAGAGTCCGGAAGTAAGAGAATAACTGAGAGATGAAATCAGAGAAAAGAATCAGAAAGGGCGTCGAAGAAGAATCCATGGGTGGGGCAGCAGAGGGACTAGCCGGAGGAAAAGGAGAAGTGGAAGACGTCACTTGAGAATAAGTCTGCGCACCAGGAACGGTCGTTTGGTGGAAGGCTGATGGATGCTGAGAGGGATGTGGCTACTGTGGACGTCGCTCGGATGCAGCCATTGTGCGTGGCGTCGAAGGCGCGGATGTTGATGAGAAGCTGGGTTGCTGAGATCGGCGAGAGAGTCGTGCTTACAGCACCACATAATAAGGACAGCCGCGATAGTTAGCCGGGTGACCTTGTTCACAGTTAATGCATTTAGCTGGTGTGGTGGAAGGTTTTGCGCAGTCGGAATAATGGTGTGCGCCTAAACATCTGACACATAGAGGTTCCAACTTGCAATACTTCTTGGTATGTCTAAAGTTTTTGCAGCGAGTGCACAGTGGTAGATCAGTAGTACGGCGGCGATGTTCGACCTTCACAACACTATACAGCAGCCGGGTAAGATTGAGAATGTTCTTACCCTCATCGTTATTCCTAAGTTCTACAGCACACATAGGTATGGGGTTCCTGTTTCTGCCAACCAAACGTGTGACCTTTTGAACAGGATAGTTCGGAGCACAAAGCGCATCATACGCTTCCTGATCATTTAGAGAGCAAGGAAGATTACGAATGACAACGGAAAAGAGTTTGTCAGCTGGAATCCGATAGGTATAATATGCTTGATTAATTGAGGTAAAGTAAGATGTAAGACAAGGGAAATCAGAAGAAGTCGTGGCATAAATCTTTAGAATGGAACCCCGGAATTCAGTGTGAAAATCTGATTTAACGCGTTTTGACATCCTTAAAAGAATTGGTAGTTGTGAACGTCACGGAGACGGATAGGGGGAATTTTCTCTTTAGGGGCAATAGAGGGTGAGTCTGAAGTATCTAGGTCAGAAGTATCACCTAAAGGCTGGAAGCGTTTGGAAGTGGGTACCGTATAAGCATAACGGAGCGTGTTAGGCGATATAGAAGCTGGCGCAAGACAGAACCGTTTGGTAGGACCGGCTGAGGGAGCTTGTGATTCACACACGAATCACAGAGTCACCGTATGCAAGAACACTATTTGCAGTGAAACAAAGAACACACTGGCGTAGCTCGTAAACACGCAGAGGCAGGGTGACACACGTCCACCTTGTTGGGCTGCCAGCTTGAAACTAGGCCGTAAGACCTGACTCGAACAACAGACGGCCACGCGACCTTATCAGAGCGAAACCAGGAGGAAAACGCACGTGGATAGCAGCACATCTCAGCGAAGGTTCGCTTGTACAGGCACTTCAGCTTTGAACACCAGTGACGAGGTAAACCTTCTTGCACTAACGTACGCGGAAAACAAAACTACAGAGGACGGCTTGCGTGGGGCACCTGGTATATGTATAATGTCAGTTGACACACAATTCTAAAATTGTGATTTTTCTACGGTACTACAGATCAGAGCATGTTCTAATTAATTATAAGCATGATGAATATGCATTAGTTTGAATAATGTTGCGAAGCCAGCCACTGTACGCTGTTACCTTCAACACTATCAAGTGTTGAAGTGGAGTATAGTCACTGATAAAACACAAATAGATTAACTCTCGCGCCTGCCGATATATGAGACGTTGCTTTCCTGGAGATATGATTGCATCTGAACAGAGTGTACATACCCGTCTAGCCGTGTATTCACAATGAGCTCACGTAAACAACTGGGCAGTTTCACATTCTTTCCGATACGCTGCATGGCTTTGCCAGGTAATACCAAAGGGAGAAATAAGCCCCCTGCTAACGTAAATTCGAATAAAGCTGTCGAGTTTTCAAGATACAAGAACAGACAGAAAGCAAAATAAAATGCATTCTGTGAGTGAAAATACCGATATGCACTACATGTACTACCTTGCAGATCGGACCATCAGGAGCACGTGAGCACTATACAGAAAGGGACACCGACAGGTGGTTTCCTTGTTCATAAACACTCTCCGAAATTCATCCACGCTCGAGGGAGTGGGTAATTTGAGAGGAGTATTTCGGATATTGGGGGAACAAGCGACGTACGAAGTACTGATCTTAAATGACGAGTTCTTCATGATGTGGACGGAAACCTAACAGACAAGAAAAGCCCCATTGCAGTAAGGTAAGGCGTTAGTCACACTGTTATTTGGAGAATTTTCCATGAACATCTGTACCCGGTCACCTTCAGCAAGGATTAAATGTGGTGGACTTATGTCAAGGAGAACTTTTTCCTATAGCATGTTACAGAACTATGCTATGTTCATGAATTTCTTAGCATTTACCTTGTTCACTGATAAGGTTAGGTTTATTCGGGACGATATCTTCAATTTTCACAATACTCATAACTGAGGCTACGAAAACCCTCATGAAGTACGACAGCGCAGACATCAACAGAGGTTTTGCCTAAACGTTTAGGGTGGAATCATTCATGATCGACTTATCGGTCACTATTTCTTTCCTCCGTACCTGAATGCACACACGAGCCTACACTTTCTCATAATTAAGCTGCACCATTTAATTGATTCCGTGTCTCTGGACGTCATCCAACGAATGTAGTTTCTACATGATAGTGCGCCAGCTCATTTAAGTCGGTAATACATAATTTCTTGAATGATCAAGATCTATAATCTGTAAGATTATAAGATCTATAAATGTACTGGTCGAGGGAGATTCATTACATGGCGTACTCAATCTTTTGATACGAATCCAATGGATTGCTTGGTCTAGGGAGATTTAAAATCGCTGGTTTATGCGACTTCTGTACCGGATAATGCCACTCTCAGGGCGTATGCACAGTGGATTTTACAAAATAACAAACACTAGGAATTGGCAAAAGAGTAAGCAATAGCATGGAAAGCAGGCTTCAGGCATGCATCAAAGCAGGAGGAAGCCATTTCGAGCATTTTTCTGATTTGGTACTGGAATGGCGTCCCCGAAAAAATTGACACAAATAAAGACGCATCCTATATAAGCATGAGTGCTTGCGACTTTGTTAGTACGTTGCGCTTTTGGTGTTGATACAACATAAAATGCTATAGCTATGACGCACAGCAAGTACTGCTCGACGTTCGATACTCCAGTAAGAGAAATGGAAGGAATAAGAGGCCTCTTCGTGTGTGATCAATGAAGTGTCAATGAAGACTGAACATGTATCACCGTAGTAAACTGAATTGACAAACTGAAATAGACCGAAGAACGGCGTTGAGACGTTGTATTTCAGTACATGTCAGTTGTTTGGCAGCACGCTGAATAGCAAACCTTTGGCATGAATTTAGCATTTAATGAGTATGATAAGGGTTGGCGCTGAATCATAAACAAATCACACGACCATTCAACAAGAAGTAAATGCGAAAATGAAGGGAATATACATGAACACTAATACGCAGCATTAAACTATGTGGTCTTTCTACTCCACCTACCTAGACCGTGTGGTATAGTGCAGTGTAACATGGCAACACTTTACCCCCAAGTTCGGCTTGCAGGCGAAGGGACAAGAGGGTGGTGGCATATTACTGGCGGATGCAGCAGCGGAGTGGACGTTGCCATGGAAACATACCCTTCCAAGAAACGTCAGAAGTGTCAAGTTGTTTAAAGGGAACCGCAGGTACGCCACTGGGGTAGGGGTGACATAGCAGCGGAAAAAACAAAACAAAAACAATGCGACAGCTAAAGTAATAACGAGAGCGGAGCTGCGGATTCTGTAGTCATACGCAAACGATACCGGAAAACACCTGTAATTGAAAACTGCGTGTAGCTTGCATTAACTCAGAAATGCAGTGTGAAAAGGCACCGTCGAGTATATGTGAGACAATAGTTAAAATGCTTATAACGAGGGTGAGGCATTTCCAGTACCAGCAGAGTACAGTTGAATCCCGATAACTCGACTCTGGATAATTCGACATTCCGTATAACTCGACGCCTTTTTTATTTTAATACTGTTATTTTTTATCCCTATCAACTTGACTGCAATAATTCCTATAATCTACTATGCAATATAAACAGTGCAAGTAAATGTTAATCACTGTAGGTATACAAGCTACCGCATTCTCCCTCATAGTAACAAAAAGGGCTGACCGTGTATTAATCTTCGATATCTAGTCAGACATAAGCAACCGGCAGACCACTGTCATGAAATCAAAAGCTTGCCGCTAATAATATGGACACGTAGCACAAACGCTTGTTTGGTAGGCTTGAAGGCTGATTGCTTTACTCAGTGCATATGATAGTACGCTATACTTTCAATTACATATTTCTGGTTGCAGTACAGTTTCTCAGATTTCAGGATTACTGTTACTGTTGTGTTGAGTTGTGTTTCTGCCAGTGAAAATGTCGAACAAGAACAAAAGACAATTCGATGAAAAACGGAGCTATCAACAGTGAAGCAATACAAACCTACAAATAGAACAATTATAAACTGATGTACACAATTGTGGGGGGAGTTAGATTCAAAACACTTCTGTACAGATGGAGAAACATTACATGTAAGGTGTGTTAAACAAGTTTTGTTTTTGACACACTGAAAATGTATATTTTCATATGTCACAACAGGTTGCGAAAATAATGTTTATGTGTAATCTATGAATGGTATAGGTAAATGATTCAATGTTACATATAATTCAACTCTTTCCTGTATTGTCCATTTTATGTATCTCAATGCGCAATTTAATGGCTACCTTGTGACCCTACATGTAATGCCAGATTAACTGCTCATTTACAAGAACACATTTAATGTGTACGCTATTGTATGTCAATTAGACAAATATACGAACCTCCACATCATTATACAAGATATTTCCGATAATTATGATCTACGGGAATTCATTGGATACTGACATACTCAAACAAATAGTATTTAAACCCCAATATGTGCTGACGTAATACCCGTGTTACCGTCTTTACAGATGTGGAACTTGAGTTTGAATTATGCAGATAAAGTGTGTTATATAAAATCGTACATGTCTACGTAATTACTGACAGAAGCAATTTCAAGATATGTTCAGTGCTCGTTCTTACTACCTACGGCACTGCAGGCGTGGATATTGGTGACACGTAGTCCACGTGGTTAAAGCCCGGACCAGTGAACACGAGGTACACGGTTCAAAACTCGTCAGGACCCTTCTCCTTCAGAGAGGCTTGTTTAAGGTATTCCCAAGTGTTATAACTGACAAAATGCCGGGTAAGTGTACTAAACTCAGGGTTGGAGCGTTTGCTTTCCCAATTATCATTTCTGTGCATGCATCACCAGTGTCGGCCACCTGAGATGTCAAATGTAGTAAGAGCGGCCGTCACCATTAACACAAACAAACCACTCATAATACATGAAATCCCTGGAGAGTTTTCCATATCTGATCTACCGTTCACCTTACCAAGATAATGGAATCGTATGTGAATGACTTGGAACTAAAATATAAGAATATAATAAAATAACTAAAAGCCATTTATCACCACTAGAAATATATTCGTCCAAACCAGACCTATTAGACCCTTATTTGAAACCTTGATTAATCTCCGTTGTCTATCTAGAGATTTTAATACGTTATTAACACTCTGGCGTGTGGCAGAAGCAATAACAATAATAACAATAACATAATATTAATAATAATGATAATGATAATAACAATAGTGATGATGATGATGATGATGATGATGATGATGATGATGATAATAATAATAATAATAATAATAATAATAATAATAATAATAACAATAATAACAATAATAATAATAATAATAATAATAATAATAATAATAATAATAATAATAATAATAATAATAATAATAATAATAATAATAATAATAATGATATCGTATCCAGTGACAGACACAAACAGGCGATTCCATGGGAGTTTCTAAGTTATACCTAACCTGAATTTTCTGGGAATGTCCTCAGAAGATCTCTTTATTCTGGATGATTTTTCTCTAAATGGTAAACAGAAAGAAACAGACAAAAGCTTCCTAATAAAAATGTGGATCTCGTTAAAAGACACAATTTATGCCAAATACTTTTTTCTTTTGAGTGAGCCATTTCCGAGATATTCTTTATAATTTTGAATTTGCCAATACTTACGCTTTTCTCAAATAGGAATATATTATTCGTTCTCTTTTATATCGTGGCCTTGCAGAGAGAACGAAACTTCAGAGGTATCGCATATCAACCAGCACTTAAAATCTTTTACTATCGCTTAAAGCCTACTGTATTCCCAAATTCCCCTTGCACCTACAAGAAAATTAGCAATAAGGTAATTTCTGAAAATGCTTATGTCGATTAAAATGTAGTAGATAGAGAAATAAGCATTTGCAAGTATAGCTTGTATAAGAGTATATATAGCTTTCCATATATTTGCGAACAGTTTCGTCAAATTAAGCTATATATTAAAAGTTACGCAACGATCACTTGCTGTATCTTCTAAGGCTATGCACCTCGACTTTGTCGCTCACTATTGAGTGAGTGAGTGAGTGATTTGGGTTTAAGGGCCCGTCGACAACTAGGTCATTAGGGCCCGCTCACTATTGACAGACTTCTCAAACGTAAGCAGTGCCACTAATGAACAGATGTTTAACGCGTAATATTTGGAAGTGCTTTCGTAAATCAAACGCAACGTACATATAACCAAACCGCCACTGCAACACAACTGAGCGTTAAAGTCCGCATAAAGTGGAAAGAGGTAAATCCAACCTCCCCTCTTTCGGAAACGTTGGACATCGCTACTATAGAACATGCATAATCTAATGACTGTTCACAATGAAGCAAGTGAAAAAAAAATGGATTGTACTCTAATGCAAGAGTACCTATCTATATAGGTGAGTCAGAATAACACTGAACAATTTTAGGGCGTGATTAAGGGGTTATATTTGAGTATTTTCTTACAGTGAATGTATGCCCGTAAACGTCTTGTTATAGAGCTAGATGACATTAACGTTATTCAATCGCCGCGTCCGGTTGATGAAGTTCTGTCACACCGGTCGTTGTTCCTCCTTCGGTATTGGAATATCGCTTACGTTTGTTTCTTTTTGTTCCCTATCGCTCGTATTCTGTTTTCAACATTGTCTATATTGCAGTAACCTAAAACCTCCAATTTGTTACTTAGTAAAAGATCCCGTTGCACAGTGGCGGCTCGTGATTTGTCGCAGAGGGTGTGCAGTACATTACATCCTCTCCACCTATACTCCCTTTCTTTCTCTAACACACACCACACAATTCTAGTTCTAAATTCATATGGGCAATTGAGCTCTTATGTTTTGCTATTTTTTTGTTTTAAATGACCAATATCACAAAAATCACACACCATTTCTCTCATTCGCAAACGATAAGCACGGAAAGCAGGTTCTCTTATAAGAATAAACCCGAAAGATTTATCTCCTTTAGTTTCGCCATGTTATTAATTTCCACACTTTCATAGATTCAAATTTCCCGCTATGCGCAGATACAACTGCATGCAACTTGCTGCCAGAACACAAACATAACAAACAGTAATAAACACTGTAACAAAATAACTATTCCAAACTGAAGTATTGGCCTTAGTAAATTAAGACATGAAGAGTAATTATACGCATTTATAATCGCTTAAGACTAGATGCAATTGTGTTTATAACATTAATATAATATAGAAGATGGCTACATTATATTTAGAATCGTCACGTTGGCTGCCTAGTAAGTCCTGCTAAACAACGGGAGGGAAATGCTCGTAGCAAGGAAAACAGAGGGACCTGTAGGAGAACGTAGTGCGCCTGCGCGGTAAGAATAGCATGTGTTGGCCTTGTCGATTATGCTGCCTTAACTCGCCGTACTCTTAAATGCAAGCTTTGCACCACTCCCTGTGTACCCCTCGCCTAAAAGCTACCTTCGCCAGTCGCAAAATCGGGTTTATGCGTCTCAGCTTATTGACAGAATGAGCTGACATTTGGTAAAGAGGGCGCGGGAAGATTAAACGAGCAAGTCCATATAGAAGAAAGTTGGACATTCGACTTTCTCATATGCATGTCTATACACATTCGCATGCGGAAAAAATTAGTGGGTGTGCAGTTGCGAGTATGCGATCACCCAGGAACCGCCACTGCCGTTGCATATTATACAGCAGTTTGCGATTTTGTGGTTCCGGTTATCAATCTCAGCTATCAGCATAACTAAAGTGCTCCGTTTACTGGAAGGACTTTCAGTTTTGCAACCTATTATTAAATTGTTCCACTTTACGCTCAACTAGTAAAGATACATTAAGTCTATGGTGCTGCTTGGGAAAATGCGAAAAGAGTACGAGACTTTTATGCTGAGCTTTACCCAAGGAGACATTTGCTCCACCACAACACCTTTAGTGCAGTACATCAACGAATACAACAAACAGGAACATACTAAAAACAAGCGCATCGCTCAGCACTCCAAAGAAATGAAGGTACAGTAATTCTACAAGAGGGGGCTCTTCACCGGGCCCATAATTCTCAGTTCACAGCACAAGAACAGCAGCGAATGCGATGCATACAAGCCAGTCTTCGGTCACTAGAATTCCACGTGAACAACAATTACATCCGTATCATCTCACTAGAGTTCAAACACTGGAGTCACTTCGGCTACACTTTGCCCATTGTTTCTTCATAAAAGCGTTGATCAACCGAGATTTCCTACAACCATATTGTGGACGGACGAGGCTTTTACACGAGAGGGCGTGTTTAACACACGTAACAGTCACATTTGGGCACAGGATAATCCTAGAGCTGTTAGAGTTACAATTACTAACGCCGGTTTGTAGTGAACATTTGGGCTGACTTTGTGAATGACAGGGCCCTGTTTACACGTCTGTCGGGACTCATTTGCCTACAGTTCTTACAACTTCTGGAAGATGTTCTTATAAGAATACGCCAGTCAATGTTGTTCCAAGGCGATGAATGCACCATCATCATGGCCAGCATATTCACCAGATCCAATCCCTTATGTTCAGACTCTTGGGTACGAGATGCTAGTTAATAGTGAAAAGGAGTTAATGGCCAGGATCTTCATAGCATTTGAAGCTATCACTGATATGCCGGGTACTTTTGAAAAAGCTTGGCAATCATTACTGAGATGCCACCAACTATGCTCCGAAGTCAAACATTGGCATTTTGAACATCGCTTATAAGTACAGGTTTACTACAAATGATTCATTTGCTTTCAAAACTGTATTTTCCAAAGTATTATACTTAAAACAATGGTCGATGCATCAAAATAACCGGAAGCCCACCAAGTTTTCGTTCGTTATACCAGATGGCAGAACAAGTATAATGTCTTCACAGAACGATGACTAAACTACTAAGGAGTTTTTGTGTACTGGAATATACAAGGTGTATATCTGTTATGGCAGTGCAACGTACATTCGGAAGCAACTATTAACGCTCTTACGGATACATCTTACCTAGATATGTTAAATTTGTGGTCGTTTCCACTACTGAAAGATGATTCTGACAATGTATTACAAAAAGGCGACGCACTTTCTCAATGGAAGCTTGATATTCGTGAATACCTGAACCATGAAGTTCCACATTTTTGGATTGGGAGTGTTGGTGCAGATGACCTGGCTATTTTTCCTTGACCGCGAGTTTTTTTTTTTTTTTTTTTAATAGTGTTTAACGTCCGCTTTTACTACTACAGCACCGTAGGCGGTGACACTGATGATAAATGGAATTAAGATGGAGCACCGGTGGAATGAGATAGCGGGGGAAACCGGAGAACCCGGAGGAAACCCGCCCCAGCGTCGCTTCGTTCACCACGAATCCCACATGCGGTTGCCTGCGATCGAACCCGGGCCACTTTGGTGAGCAGCGAATAATCTACCACTCGAACCCCCGAGGTCACATGACCCATCGCCGTGTGACTTCTACCTCTGGGGGTAACTTATAGACCTCCACTACCAATAACACTTGTACAATTGAAGAAACGCACAACCACTGCAGAAGTGACCATTGACGAGATCATGCTCCAGAATGTTTGGAACGAACTGGATAATCGACTGGAGGTATGTCGTGTCACCCGGGGGACACATACCGGGTGGAAGGGAACTTATTACATTACTTCTAATATGTGCTTCATAGAAGCATTACAAACAAACAGGTCGAATGACATTTTGTGCTTTGATCAGCCGATTTCGGTAAAAAAATAGGTTTTGTTCCAAATTGGATACGTCATCACAAGAATGTACGAAGATAAGTTTGATACTTGTAAGATGCGTAGATTAACTTATTTCTGACATAGCTTGTGTAGTAATTATGCGACATCACACAGGGTTTCGAAATAATTAATCACTTAAAAGACGTGAAGGAATATTCCAAGCACCTCTTTCAGACGTGAGGCAACTTGGCATCATTGCGTTGAGGTTGGTCAGGGAATTGCACCGGCTTCTGGATTTAAACAGGTCGGTCGCTTGCAGGTTGGTGTAATGTTTTGGGAGATAACGATTCTGATTGGCCTACACTCACACAGTAAACATGGAAGGACACGTCATGGTATTTATTTGCGTTCACGAGACACCACGCTGCGGTGTTTATGTACTGACCTGCTGGAAGTGACACCCACACAATGTGCAGTGTTGCCAGCTTGTTTTCGACAAAATTAAAGTATGTCCGTAGGAAATGGTCAGTGACAAAAAACGTAAGATAAAAATGTTCCAAATACCAAAATCTATCATTGGCTTAAATTAAGGCAATGACGCCGCTTCCACCCTGTATAGAACACTTTTAGAGTGTGGAAGTGAACTATATAACGTTTTGAAAAGGAATGAATCATTTGTAGTAACCCTGTAATTATGTCTTGCTCTGGTTTCGCTCTCATTTTAACTATGTTTGAAGCCTTTTTAATGGTGGAGAACGTATTTGCATATTGACCATAACATGCATTGTAGATGGCTTAAAAGGTTTGACCTGCTTCAGAGCACATGTATTTAGTGCCATATAATTTAAATCAATATGTAAAACAGGGATTCGTATTATTGTATATATTTTTTTCTTTTTAAATTAAAGACACGTGGCTATTCCTATTAAAAAAAAAACCTCTCCTAATGTAGTATAGTAAAAATGCGTAGGGACCTATTCGGCGGAATTTCATCTAACCCGACGCGGTGTTTCAAAAATGTTAATGCCCTCTAGCTGGATAACAAGACGTTTACAGACATACATTACTGGTAAGAAAATACTCAACTATAATTTCTGAATCATGCCTTAAAATTATTCGGTGTTATTCTGAATCTCCCTGTATAATGATACTTCTAGGCCTATAGCTTTAAATTCGGCGGTACTTTGATTTTAATTACTGCTAACCACTAAAATTTTTAGTTATTGTAACTGCAATAAGGGCGAAAAAGAGATGATGAATGAGCCACCCTGTTCCAACAAGTTTGATATCTCTGTATTTTTAATGAACTTGCCGTACATAGTGATGCCCATTTTTCTCCAAAGATGCCTGTCTTAACTTAGAAGCTTCCATGGCACGCTTCCCGACGTCAAGATCGAAGTAAATTTTTAACCATTCCACAGTGGCTATACACTTCAACTGACTGAGTGACTGACTCACTCACACACCCACTAAGTCACCCACCCCGCGGCGCAACAGCCCTTACTGGTCCAAGGCCTACCGCCAGGCCACTGCGTCCCGCACTACCCAACACCATTCATAAGTGGCAATTTGAATCCTATTTCCCCAAACTAATGAAGTAAGTTTTATCCATCGTGTATCAGCAGTTTAGCTTTCCTTAAGAGGAAAGCAACTTTCCTTGAGACAAACCAAGAAGGCAGTCATGAACATTTTTCTTTGAAAATGGTGGAATATTGTCTATAGATGTTGATTGCTGACTTAGTTTACAACAAGCTGGTAGTGAAACGGCGGACATTTACAGTTCTCTGTATTTTTCTTCTAACATTAATTCCACATTTTAGATTCCAAATACTTCATTTTTTGAGCATATAAAGGCTTCTTACTAACAATATAAGTCTTTGATGCCCAAAAGAAAGTGGGTGATGCTTTGCTTTATTTCCACTCCTGGTTTTCTACTGTTTAAATACTATATAAAACATTCTGGTAGTGACTGAAACGCTATAATGACAAACATCATTAGCTTGAATTTGTAAATCAGGGATGTCCAACCTTACCTTTTTTGGAGAACCTTACGTAATGAACGGCTATACCCACTCCACTCCTTCAGTCGGAGGGACGGACAGACAGACAGACAGCCAGTATGCAGTAACGGACACAAATAGACGATTTCATGGTCGTTTCTAGGTCATGTCCTCAGAAGACCTCTTCATTCTGCCTGATTTTTGCATACATGGTGAACAGAGAGAGAGAGAGAGAGAGAGAGAGAGAGAGAGAGAGAGAGAGAGAGAGAGAGAGAGAGAGAGAGAGAGACGGACAAAAACTTGCAAAATAAAAATGTGGATCTGGTTAAAACACACAATTTATGTCATATACTTCTATTTCCGAGGTATTTTTTCTTATTTGTTTGTATTTGCCAATACTTATAATTTTTTCAAATAGGAATATGTTATTCGCTCCTTTTTCATCTCGTGGCCTTGCAAAGAGATCGGGATTTCAAAGGTATCGCATAACAATCGATTCTTAAAATATTTCAGTATCGCTCAAAGCCTACTGTGTTCCCACATTTCCCTTGCACCTATAAGCAAATTAGCAATAATGTACTTTCTGAAAATGCTTATCTCAATTCAAAAAGGTAGATAGAGAAATAAGCATTTTAAAGAATAGTGTGTATAAGAGTGAGTTGCGAGCAGAGTTTCTCCAAATTGAACCATATAAAAGGTCGTAAATCAAACGCAACGTACATATAACTAAACCGCCACTACAAAACAATGCACAACTGGGAGTTAAAGAGAGGCAAACTCCACGTATAGTGGAAGGAGGTAAATTCAAACTCCCCTCTTTCGCAAACGTTAGACCTCGCTGGTATAAATACTCTTTTAATGCAATTTTTTAGTTTTTGATAAGTATGAAACAAGACCAAAGTTTGAAAATGCATTTGATATTATTATTATTATTATTATTATTATTATTATTATTATTATTATTATTATTATTATTATTATTATTATTATTATTATTACTATTATTATTATTATTATTATTATTATTATTATTATTATTATTATTATTATTATTATTATTATTATTATTATTATTATTATTATTATTATTATTATTATTATTATTATTATTATTATTATTATTATTATTATTATTATTATTATTATTATTATTATTAAGTTTTTCTTCCGAAATATGCGAATTAATTTAATATGGCTTTATATGCACAATTAAGGAACATATTGGGTTCTATTTATTTTAAATTTCATTTATCATAATGGCAATGTTATGACATTACATTAAGATGTCTTACGGTCTATACAAGATATTTACAATGATCGCACTTTTTCTTTAGTAGTGTTTAACGCCTATTCTTCATACATAAGATATACCTAAACACCGCCAAAGAAAATCTTTGGTGGATTTTGTGTCGTGTCGTTGATCTCACACGCGCGCACACACAAACACACACACGCACGCACGCAATTTGTCATAAATGAATCCTGGCGAAGAAAACTTTGTGTGTGTGTGTGTGTGTGTGTGTGTGTGTGTGTGTGTGTGTGTGTGTGTGTGTGTGTGTGTGTGCGTGTGCGTGCGTGTGTGTGTGTGTGTGTGTGTGTATGCTAGTAAACGCTAGTAATTTGAAACGCAATATGAAGTAGAACTAGAGGAATATATTACACTTAATATGTTTTTATGCAGTGATTTATAATTATGGCACATTTGTGAGAATAAACACCTCTGTGATTAAATTAATTACTCTTTTACTAGAATTGACCAGTCATGTTTAGAAATTGGGGATAAATATATTTATGTATGTGGTTTACATGAATGTGAGAATACATATTATGGCAATAAAATAGTGTTATATTTTTGTCTATATTCCTGTTCTATTCTTATGATCAGCAATAGGTTATTAAAGACAAATTAAGCAATTATATTGTAAGTTAGAGTGAAAAGACACTACATTGGTTACTTATTCATTGGTTTGTCATTTGTCCATTCATTTATTTATTTTTGCTTCTATGCAGCAACAAACATTGATATTACTGTGAGAAAACCGTTCTGTTTACCTTTTTTTCTCAAAGTTCTGCCTTGTTGTGCATTTAATGAGTAACATTGAAGCTTTAACTTGTATCCCCTGAATATCTTCTCACACATACACATTATGCATTTCGCTAACCTGGGCGCTCACTACGTTTTCCCTTTAGGTTTCAATCCCTTCAAGGCGTGCCCTACACTAGCCGATAAGTTATGTTTATCAATCATGAAAAGAGGTGTGTATAACAAACTGAATGCACTCACTACCTCATTCTCTTTCAGCCAATAGGTCGAAAACGTAAAGATGTGTTTCGTTTCTACGGCATTTTATATCCTTCGTTTTGGTCATTGGTTAAGGCTATTTAGTAAAAGAAGTCGCACATCCTTGCACCGTTGTCTAAAACAACCAATGAAATGGTCAAGGCTTCGTATAGTGATAAATGTGACGTAGACGCGAGGTGCAGTGAGATTTTCTTAGGCGTTCTGTGTACCACAGATGGTGAACACTGATAATGCGTGTAATGTAATATTTGGGAAGGAAACGTTTAAGGGCTTACTTAGGGTACCTTCTCGGCATTTGCCAGTTATGAGGACTGAGGAATATATAGAAAACGCCAGGAAGACGGTCCTGGTGGTATTTGAATCGCGGACCTCCCGAATGCGAGCACATATTACTGCGAAGCCACCTTGCTCGGTGTGACATGGTTCATTATACAGAAAGGAGAACTAGGTACATTTCCTAAAACCGCTATAGGTAATGCTAAGGATGGTAGTTCTATAAAGTTCTCGATTAACGTCAATTCTTTTGTAAGTCGAGTTTAGCACTAGACATTAACGATAACAAGAAGATAATTACGCCGAGGCAGCAGATAAGAAGGTCGCAAGCATATTTTATGATGCCAGACTTCAGGTGAATAAAGTCTGTATTAATACAAGATAAATCAAAGGGAAGACGGGTAGGGGGGGGGGTGAGGAGGAAATGAAAAATTACTAAGCAAAGGAGCTGTAACCGTGTTTCATTCAGTTACTCCTACAGTAAATGGACAGATGAACAAACAAAGAGTTAAATAATTTAAACGTCATTTTCAAACTTAGAGAAAGGTAGATTTAGAAATTATGAGTGACTATAATCTCTGAGTTTGCAATAATTTACAGCCAGAAGAAAAGCATCAAGTAAACTTTAATATATAATACTAAATATTCGTTCATTTGCAACTAGGTATAGAAAAACCAAGGCAAATCTTCAAAGATCGTTGAAAATCGTTTGCTTTTATTATCACCATGCATTGAATGTTCTTTATCAATTATGAATCACACTCTGTACAGTTACCGCTGCAATTGTATGCAGTTTATTATTAAAGGGAGCAACTTGTAAGTACTATTTTAAAAAATTCATCACCTTCGATGTAGCTGGAACTCCAGGAAATGTTTCACTTGTCATTAACACAATCCTAGAACCTCAAACTAATACTCCTGATAGATCATGACTAAAAATGTACGGATTCAACTCTTTAGCACCTAGATCAAACACAGAAACCGAATTAATGCGTGGTATACTGTAATTTCTTTTTTATATTAAAACTAAACCCACAAGAAAAAATGGGAAATAAAACGTTCAAATGAAGCTACCTTAAATGCGTTGCCAAAGTTAAAAAAAGCGGAAACTTCCATTAAATGCACAATAATTAATGGGCGTGTTATTAGGAGCAAATGCGCAGTGTCAAATATAAGACCTTTGCGCTGGTAAGAAATATCAGAGGCGATGACGGTGTCAGCAGTAGTGTAAGTCTCCTCCCATCAGTCGTACCGTGAACTCCGTATTATTGCAATTAACGGCAGTGTCTAGTAGACATGGAGTGTCTCCGGGATGTCGTTACGCGGGTAGTGCGGGTGATTATCGGGTGCGTGTGCTGGAAATCCGAACCCGATGAGCCATCGCGAGGAATGAGTTTCAGTGATAGTCGCTCAAATCACATTAAACCAGGGAAAATGATTCCAATGGAAGTTAAAGGTCGCACAAAACCAACGGTCGTCGGAATGGAGAGAACTCGCAACATTTCTGCGAGGAGAACGTATCGTAAGCCAAAAAGTGACACTCCGGAGAAGATGAATATCAAGACATGCCAAGGACACATTTCTGCGGAAGGAACCCGTCCAACTTTCGGAAGAATCAGGTCACAAAACACATCTCTGGCAGAAGGTGGTAACGTTTCTGAAGAAACACCTTATGTGCAGATGGGAAACCTCAAGGTAGAGACACAACCGAAGATCAGAAATGGGATATCCTCAGCAGGAGCGTATGAATATATGGGAAACATCGAGCAAGGATACACAGTACGGAAAAGAAAAGGTGTCACCTCCGTGAGGAGTCCTTATGTGAACATGAAATATATCAAGGAAGAAAGCACGCTAGGGAGGCCTAAAAATGTTATTTCTCTGGAAAGAACCTACTTGAATTTGGCGAACATTTGCGCAGAAAACACGTTTCGAAGTTCCAGGAAAGGCACTTCCAGCGAGAGGTTTTACGCGAATATGGGACAAATGCGGGCAGAGAAAACACATCCAAACTACAGAAATAACATTCCCGATAGAAGAATCTATGTGAACATTTCAAATGTTAAGTCAGAAGTAAAACCTCGGGAACCCAATAAGAACGTGTCCAAGGAAAAAGCTTATTCGATTTTCAGAGATGCCAAGGTCAAAGGCACACCTCCTATGCCTGGTAGAAAAAGCATTGCTCAGGAAAGTGGTTATGTGGACATGGGAAACTTCCACACAAACACAAATCACAGATTTCGTAGCCACTTAACTTCCGAAGAGAGTCAGTATGTGAGTATGGCTAATCTCTACACTGACGCTACATATTGCCCAGTGCATGGTGAAATGGCACTTGGTAGGAAATCCTCTGAGTATATGAACAACGATACAAATGGAACTGTCCAGAATTCTACTACTAAGAGCATTTTCTCAGGAACCTGTGAAAAGATGCCTACCTCAGAAACAACTAATGTGAATCCTGAAGTTAGAGCGAAGGAAGGGAACTATCTCAGAATCAAACATCAAGATGAGGACATCGAACTCAAGAATAATACCACACGAAGAATGAATGGCAAACGAGAGAACCTGATTTCTGGAGATGGAAGCTGCAACGAATCCCAAAAGGCCCGTGTTCTCGCCCAAGGAAACTACCCAAAACCACAGAAGGGCCTTAGTGTTGAAGGCAGCTATAGCGAACGCGTGGAGGAAAATAAACGAAATGAAAAAAGATGCAAATTTGAGCATATTATTACTGCCGAGAAAAGATGCTACAAACACGAGGAAATACTGTGTTCTACAAAAGAAGATGAAAAATCATACGTCACAATAACTTTACAGGATGGGAAGTCAAAGCAGACCAAGTGGGTAAAGGCAGTATGGGAGCCAAACATCTATTCTGACAGCGAGGAAGAGAATAACACTGAAAAAAGTGTGTGTGTGGTAAATTCGAGCTGCTGCGAAACGGAAAGCTCCCCTTATGTTATCGTGTTGGAGCCTAACTCAAAATCACAGGAAGTCTCGCCCCCTGAACCAGCACAAGTGAATTCGTGTACAAAAAAGCCCAGTATTATAGTGGATATCCCTAACTTCCGTATTTAGGAACCAAAACTGTGTTATTCCTGCCAGGAATTCGGAATTCAGTGTGATACTATAGCATTTGACGTGACATAAAACATTCAAGTGTGTGACAAGATTTTAAAAATGAAATGGAATGTGCTTTTTTTTTTAAGTTGTGGTTAACTGAATGGTAACAATGGAACATCACAAAGCGGAAACGTCTCTCCGTTTGATAATCGTAAGTACTCTCACTCTGAGCTAATTAATAATTCTCTTATATTCTTCTATCATAACCCCACTTTTCCTGTAAATGTTTACTAGTTTGCAAACTTATACAGCTTTCATATTGAATTCTCCATATCGAGGGATAAATTACTTTTGGCCAATCTCGATTAGATTCCGATGAACAGGAAAACATTCGGAAACAGCAAAATAAGAAAGTCTCCTTTGTTTGAATCAAAGAAACTAGGGCCGAAGACAATTTATTTACAGGCTAGTAAATATATCGGTTTTGTAAACGAGAACATTAATTCGGTGATATTCAATCTGGGGTACACGTACCCGCAGGGGTACGCGAAGACTTCTTAGGCGGTACGTAAAATTTAATTTAATGTAATCCTTCTTTGCTTAGTATTAAATAAGCTATAAATATTACAATCTTATTTCAGATATGATTATGTATAATTTGAATTAAGGCTATCTCTAGGGTAAGACCCAGGGGTACAGGCTGGAATAGAAAATTGTCTTTGGGAGTACACGGAGGAAAAAAAAAAGATTGAATACCACTGCATTAATTCTCTCATGCGTAGATTTAGTTGCTGCTATTCTTCCTCCTCTTCCTCCTCCTCCTCTTCCCCTTCTCCTTCTCCTAATCCTTCTTCTTCTTCTTCTTCTTCTTCTTCTTCTTCTTCTTCTTCTTCTTCTTCTTCTTCTTCTTCATCAGCATCATCATTACTATTATTATTATTATTATTATTATTATTATTATTATTATTATTATTATTATTATTATTATTATTATTACTATTACTACTACTATTACTACAATTACTATTATTATTATTATTATTATTATTATTATTATTATTATTATTATTATTATTATTATTATTATTATTATTATTATTATTATTATTATTATTATTATTATTGGCATTATCATTATTATTGTATACGAAATTCTGAAATAAAAGCAGGTGTACTATAGCGTTTCTTTGTTTTCAGTTGAACATTAAAGCTTGATTATAATTAAAAACAACCTACTGGACTCATTTAGATGAAAAGTTGAATAATTGTTTATGTTACATACACAAAACGCGTTAAAATCCTTGCTTTCATAAAAATGAATTAAGCATACATGTTTTCTAAACCAGTACCTTAATAATAACCGACCACCAAGATGACTCCACGGTAACGTGTGAGACTCGCATTCAGGAGGTTTAGGGTTCTACTCCCGTGACCGAACTGCCTGACCTATGGGTTTGTTTCGGGGCGTTGGACTCCACCGTGGTCCCCCCTGGGTAGACACGAATGACCTAGTAGAGTTGTCAAACTTGGCAATCCTTAGGGACCTCTGCCAATGTGTGTGCTGCTAGTCTGAATCTGGCCGCCCGGTGTCCCCTGTCACCTCATCATTCGTCCTGGGTGTTCCCTGGGGGCACAGCTCCGGTGCCGAACCTGCTCCTTATCTCTCCATTTCCTATTCTAACAGATTCTAATACTTGTTGACAATTAAATTATTTCAATAAGAAACGGTGAATATTCCTTTAAGTTTGTTGTGGTATTCACACAGCACAAGCCATTTGGAGATAAAATACAGTACTCCGCTTGATACAAATTTACGGAGCATTACCAGGCTGCTAAAAATCTAAATATCTCATGAAGGGTAATAATGTTGACTTAGTCATGCAATATTACAAGTAATTTTCAAAGTTGGTGAGTTATAAATATTTGAATTATACTAAATTTAAGAGAGTTAAAGATATTTCCTCTTATATTAATTGCATGTTCATTCCAGTAGTATCTCCAGGAAACTTGCTATGTAATGTATTTCACAAAAGTAAATACCCAACTTCACAAGCTAAATTACACAATACCTATATGTGTTTCTAACTAAGCTTACATTTGTAAGCAAAGCACCCAATCTAGAACAGTTTTCTAGTTCGCTACTTAATCGAACCACAATATTAGGGTACAGAAGTACTGAAGTTGAAGCTGAATTTGCAATATTTGCTAATTAATTTAGAACGATTGCTGAAATATTGCTTTTCAAAACTGCAAGTTGAACCAATGGTTACCATGCCCTCTGGTCAGTAAGGGAAGCATATTACAACACACCTGGGCGATTCGCGGGATACCTTGAGCGACCTTCATTCTTTTTACTTGCTAGGCTGCGCTCAGTGAGCACTAGTTGCCCAGCCATGATATTATAAATTTCATCCTCGTACAATCTATGCAAGAACGCCTGACAATTAGGTGACTTCGCGCAGGTGCATTTACTTTTTGTGAAAAATAGGACACGTTTCGTGGGTCAGCACCATTCAGACGTTCCGTGAGTAGGGGATATGAAAGTCGGGCATGGTCGTAAAAGTATATTCCCCAATTTAACCTATCACCCTTTTCGAAAATTTCTATGGCTATATTAACCCATTATGCGGAAATGTGGGCTAAAATATCACCAAACAAGTTGTAATTCTAATTTTTTGATGTCAGCAAACTTACTGCTGGTGCTTTTAAACACACAAGCCGTGTATGGGCAATGTTTATACACACACAGACACACGTGTGTGCGTGCGTGTGTGTGTGTGTGTGTGTGTGTGTGTGTGTGTGTGTGTGTGTGTGTGCGTGTGTGTGTGTGTGTGTGTGTGTGTGTGTGTGTGTGTGTGTGTGTGTTGAATTTTCTGGGAATACCCAATGAAATCCTCTTCATTCGGAAATAATTTCGTAAAACTCATCAATTGTAAGAGATAAACCAATGAAACAAAATGTGGATCTCTTTAAAACGCATAGCTTGCTTCAAACGAATTATCTGTGGCATGAGCCATTCCGAAAATACGTGTAGTTATTTCATTGAACCTTGTCATTTTTCTGAACTGCTGTCATCACTGTGTTGTTTCTCGCGATATCATGGACAGAGTAAGGAATTTCAAGGCCAGTATCTGGTCACACGTTTTTAAAAATTGACTATCCTCTCAGTGTCCTCTATCTTCATTGAACATACAATCAAACGTCTAATGGAATCTACTTGCGCAAACATTTATCTCCATTAACATAAATTACGGTTGATGGAGAAAGTAATCTGATCGTAGCACATCAGATTTTCTCTATGGGTGAGTAACTTTATTTCAGCAAAATCTATGTGAATTGGTTAAGAAACTAGAGTTCTCTCATTGATTCTTGCCTGTATTTAGTTTTCAAACTGACTATAGAGTAATAAAATTGTTAGTAGGTATCCGAGTAACAACACATAATTTAGCTTCTGAGTCAAAATTAAAATACTGCCGCAAATTAATCCAATAAAACCACACGCCGTTTTAGAATGGATGTGGTTCAATACTATCTTTTCATTAGTCAAAATGCCCCTTTTATGAAAGGAAATATAATTATATGATGTATTACTATCATCACCACCACCACCACCACCATCACCATCATCACCACCACCATCATCATCAGCATTACCATCATCACCATCACCATCATCACCACCATCACCAGCACCATCATCACCATCACCACCACCGTCACCACCACCATCACCATCATCATCACCACCACCGTCATCACCATCATCACCACCCTCACCACCATCACCACCACCGTCATCACCATCATCATCACCACCACCGTCATCACCATCATCATCATCATCATCATCACCACCACCATCATCACCATCATCATTGGTGGTGGTGGTGCGCACCAACACCGCCTAGCGGCAACAAGGCAAACACAATCGCCTGGTTCTTCAACCTTGAAGCTGATAAAGGAAATGGACAGGAAAGTCATGGTACAGCAGAAAAAATCCCAGCATTCGTCTCGCTATACGGGAAAACCACGAAAACCGCATGGTCAGAGTTGGCGGTCGCCGGTATTTGAACCCAGGAGCTTTCGAATGCGGGCCTCACGCGGAGCCTCACACATACCTAGTGGGTCAGCCGCCCCATGTTTTCCAGTTGTATGCAATCCGCATTTTATACTCCAAAATGAAAACATCAGCCCCTATGGCTATACATGTTAAACGGAATGTTTATTTCTGAAGTTCTAGGTAGCTCAGTTGGAAATTGCACACGATTCATAATTAATTCATCTGCTGTAGAGGTGGTTCGAATCCACAGCATGTACTTATTTTTTTATCGTGTAATATTCACAAATAACATTGGTTGAACAATTGTTGTGTTTAAAATTATTTTAGTTCGTAGTCGTTTTATTTCCATTTTGTGATATTGTATATGAGGATATCTCTCGTGGTATATAATCGAGTTGCTTTTACACTGGCTCTTGCTTATGCGTAGATCAAACGCATATCAACTACTCGTCTGTCGAATACATTGTGAACAACTGGCACAAAATATCGTGCGACAGATGCGCGTGGAGAATGGAGTCGGCGTTCATAATAACCAAAGATGAAACAATTCCTTCGCAACCAAGATATTAGCGTAAGGTCAACGCGCACTCCATAAACCAGGCATCGGCACGAGAGGAGAGGTAGCGATTTAACTTGCCTTATCCACCGCACATTCTCTTGCCGAGTGACGATTGTTTGGATAAAACACTTGCAGGGGTGGGTTCGTTCGTTCCACTTACGCGGTAGAAATACTTTCTACATTATTATTAACCATTTTGTTTATATTAAACACATTTAGCATACAATAATCATTACAGCCACCTACTGTGGTTAGGCAAATTACATCATCTTCAACTTTATAACTTTCCTTTATTTTATGAACGTAATATCCTTACAATACCTTATGATTAACATGCTACTTGTTTCTCTTTCACAATAAATAAAGCAGTAAAGTTCCATTGCCATTTAACCTTAAAGTATTTTAAACCTAATTGATCAACCTAATAAAATCTTTGGTTTCAAACTTTGAAACACGAAATACAATAGTTCATATCAAATAAACTAATACGAAACTAAACCACTAAAAAGCGATGTTTAAAAATACGAATTATCAGAAAGTACATTTTGAAATTGTAAATAAATACCCGTAAGATCACCAAAATTTGATTTATGTTTCTGATCAAAATGGCGTTTGATATTGTAACGCTTTATATTTGCAAACTGAAATCCACATATTAAACAGCAAACCTTGCTTTTTTGTAACTTACAACAAATCAACACAGTCTCTCTACCTCTTCATGAAATAGCCATACTCGCCACTGAATAAGGCGTGTCGGAAGTTGAGCAGAAAGTTAGGGGCGGGTTGGCGGGTGGAGTAGCCCAGTTGAGCCGTTTTTGCCCATGCCTGAAATAAACATTGCGTCATTGGGAGGGGGTTCTCTGTATTGTCTTGTGCCCCTGGAACCTGCTCTTGTTGACCTCTGATCGGGTGAAAAGTTCATAGTCAGCTCCAGTTAATGGTTTATGCGTAGCCAACCCCGCGTACATTGAAGGAATTGTTTTATCTTTAACAGTAACACACTGCACCATGCCAGTACACTGGATCACAGTTCTTTATACCTATTCTATTACAAAATGCGGATAACCAAAAACGAATTAAGATATTATGCCCTAAACCCTCAGGGACTTTAAAATTAGATTATTGCCAATTTGGTTTACAAGCTCTGACGAGCATAACAAATTGTACAACGCCGCGACGAGAACCCGTGTCCCTGGTGTTAGCACACGGCCATAATTCCACTGAGCTATTTCGACGCTTGACTGAAAGCACATTCCGAGTTAACAGTAGAATCTGTATGCCAGGCGCTATGCCATTGCCACTTCGCGACTTTTGGTGCGTAATTTAGCCTTTTAAGACAGCTTTAATCATTTGCTGGGCGTTTTAATATTACTTAGATGGCAATATCTGTTACGCTTGTTATTTGAGATGTATGAGACGTGGTTTATGCCAAAATTGAAATAAATGTTATTTAATATCTGCGTTTGGGCTGTACCAATCCATGGTGGATGAGGTGTACTTGCAAGTTCTTGCAACCAATCCCAGCTCTAAGTACAAGAATCCGCCGTTTTCCTTTTAGTTGATGTTAGTGTACTCATACGTACTCTCTTTATCAGAGGTGTTCACTAAATTGCGTTGATATGTGTACCCTGATAAAAGGTTTGTAAAATCGGCTGGAAATCCTTAATTCGCTCTCAGTAAACGAGTCGTATGTTTTTGAGGTGTACTTTAGCGAGCAGTACGTTCAGTCCCTTAAACCATTGTTCCTCTAAATTTTGGGCAATCGCCTATCTAAGAACGTCAAACAATTCAACTTAGCAAGCACAAAACTGAACTAAAGCGCACATGGCATTTGACGGGTGGCCTACCTTCCAAAAAATAAGGGGCATCGGACCACCTGGTTTAGGCTGTTTGTTACACCACCCCTTTCTTTAGCAGGAATAAATACAAATGCGTGTCGTCATTCAAGAGACCGCCTATTTGTGTGTCCGACAGACGAGAACATATGGAACGGACTATCAATAAGCTCAAGGTGCATGTTGGAAATATCGACTTGGGTAAATTGCGCTGCAACACACGACGTCAGACTTAGAAATATTTTCCTAATGCGCTGAATCATTTTTCATGGCTGTACACTGGTCGAATATATATCCAAAATGTTTACTATTGCTGGTTTAGTAGAGGTTTTCATATATCACCCAGTTTCTACGTATTTAGCTTCGATGAATGCGACCATCAAGGGATACTTTGGTCCTATATTGCAACCATGGGGGATTTATGAGACCTCCATTCTAAAGAGATGAAAAGAAATGCTTAAAATCACATTTAAACTTGGGCTCTTGGAGAGATGTGGATGTATTCATTATCTTCCTATTTTGCTTATACTTAGATTAACGTTAATAAGGCAATATTTGTTATATGATTTGCACAACGGGGTACTTGGGTTTTAGAATCTCCTTGTAGGCCTCGGAAAATGTTATGAGTTAAAACTATACGAAATCTAAAGCTTAGACAAACTAGTAATCCTTTAATCCAAGCTCCCGTGCACAAACTTAGTTTGAGTGATATGAACCAATTTTGGAAACCTAGTACTTAGGAATCTAGAACTAACTACAATAACCTGATTTCAATTATTTAAGCACTAAATCTAACCTGTACTACATTTGTGATAGGAGATCTGGGCATTTGTACCTTAGGACACTGCCAGGCTACCTACAATTTTAAAAATATTTCTGTGATACTAATTTTCAGTTTATTAGTTATTGCTCCTAATCCGATCAGCAATGAAACTTACATATTTACGCACAGGATTTGACAATGACAAGCTACCTCGCAAGCTTTCAGAAGCCAGCAAACATTTTAAGAGAACGAGGCGAAAAATATTTGTCACTAGTGGAAGCCTAATGTTATCTTTTGGTTAAAATTTCTTGTAAAACTAAAAGGAGCATAATACACATAGAACAACTATAAAACCTGGAAGCACATTCTTTTATTGCACTTTGTTTTTGTTTTGTTTACTTTTTAAATTCTACAAGGAGAAGACACCTTGGGAATTTCTTTCATCAGCGTCTGCAGTTCCTTATAGATACATGTAGGAAAATGTTGAATGAGATAGCAAATGTGTGAAATAACAGAAAATATGAATCACTTCTTGGTGTACCAGCGAGTACAAGGTCCCTTCTACCACAGGTTGGATCATAAAGCAAGGAAGAGCAAACACAAGGCTTGGAATGAGTCATCAGCTAAACATTTTAACAATTTTTCATCAGTTTTAGGAACTTTTTATATTGTACTTTTTTGTGTTTCTTTGTTTCATGGTTAGTTTATACAAATAGTACAGAAGCATTTAAGAAACCGGAATGAAACTGCATAACTAGTTACCATATAAAATTCTACATCAAAATTAGGGTCGATTTGCTTGTAGCATTCTAGCTAACACGCACGTAAGCATGCGCGCGCGATCTCTCTCTCTCTCTCTCTCTCTCTCTCTCTCTCTCTCTCTCACTCTCTCTCATACACACAAATATTTACTTGACTGTAAGACACCCTTATGTGTAGGGGTCATAACTTTCCAAAAATATATCGTAAAGGGTTGTAGGGTAAAGATGCCCAATTCCGTGACATCCCCCTTTCACATATCACGGTGTTATGCTTTGTGAGTTGCAAGTTCTGAAGTATTCAACAGATAGTGGAAGTAATCTGTTTTTCCGATTTAGTAACGCCAGCGCACAGAGTGGAAACAGATAACTCCAGAACGTGTTGTGAGGTGAAGGCTTGTTGAACGCTTAAGATTTTCTCTGCACTGGGACCTTTGCTAAAGAAGTGCTGAACTGTAAGGTTAATATTAATGCAATCACTCTAATAATAGTTGTAACATGGATAAACCTTTAGGGAATCAATGCATGCTGTTATTGTAGTTCTCTTATGCACACACGGAGCTGCAACTGCTTTCGCGTTTCAAGTTTTATTTTCGAATTTTCTTCAAAATCAGAATCAATTACGACACAAGATGCTATTAGGTAAAACGGTTGATGTAAGTTGTGTTACGCATTCATACAGACTGTGCCAAATGTTTATACAACCAAATATATTATTCTGACTAGTAACAATGGTGCTAAAATTCCGGGAAATGTTACGCAATTAAACCATATCCTGCCAAAACGCAGTTTTAGCTCTTTAAAATTTATTTTTGGAGGAAACTGTGCCCGTATGGTAGTATATAGAGTAATGCTAATATTTTTAATGTTCACAAATGACATGGAAGTGTGCTTGAATCGGTTGCAAGAAAAATGTTACAGGAAATCTGGAGCATCTACAAAGCTTCAAACTTTTATGTAATTCCTTGGACTACCCTAAAAGAAAATGTAATGAAAGCTACTGCAACTCAACTTCTAACATTTCAGCTAGGAAAAGGGGTTCTTCCATCGAGATTCAGCAACAGCTGGCATCATATGTTATTGAAATGCAGGAGATCGGATTTGGTCTAACTGCTCTGCACATAAGATAACTGGCATATGAATTGGTTAGAAAGTGTGGAGCAACAGAAAAGTTCAATTCTGAGCAGAAAATCGCCGGAAAAAGGTGATATGCAGAATTTAGTAAACGATCCAACCTAACAATGAAAACACCTGAAAACTTATCTAGCTATCGCGAATATTGTGCAAATCCTGACTTAAGTGAGAAAGTCATTGATGACCACGATTTGAGAAACTCCCCTAATCAGATATGTTATTGTGATGAAACAGGGTTGATGTTTGTCACAGCTGCAGCAAAGATTGTGACAAGCATTGGAAAAAATACATTTACAGAAGAGTTTATCCCGAAAAGGGTACAACAACAATCCTCGGTTGTGCTAAAGCTGCTGGGAAGTCTGGACCACTTCTAATAATCTTCAAAGGTGTCAAGAAAATCGCAGTATTAAAAACTGGTGCGATGGCTCACTGTGATGCCATGGCATAAGTTACTCCAAAAGGTGGATAAGCGGTGATGTTTCTGTAAAATGGATGCAGAGCTTCATCAGATCAATTTCACCTGCTAGACTGTCCTTCTATTGATGGATTATCATGCCTCTCATTTGTCTCCAGAAGCATTGAAACTGGCTGAAGAAAATCATATCATTACTTTTCCATCGCACACGACGCATCTTCTGCAACCAATAGATGACAGTGTTTACAAATCACAAATCATGATGAAAATGTTTGCATGTGTTCTTTATGTGCAGAACTGATACTTTTTGTACTAAAATGGTATCATTATTTTACTTGATCTCTTTCTGTATTTGGTTTAGTAATGATAGAGGTACAGTTTCTGTTTCTGTTTTGTTTTAACCTCTGTTACTTATTTTTCCTTATTTTGTGATGCAACATTTCTGGACGAAATAAGTTCCTGTGAATTTGACATTTAGGTCACTTATATCAATACGGTAGAGAACAGTGTAAAGCTAATAAGTAGTGGTTTTATGTATTTCATTCGATTGCTTTAGATTTCACGGATATAGAATACCACTCACGGAATTAGGAGACCACTATTACGCATTTAGGAGCCAACGTCACAGAATTTATTTCTATAATTATTTTACTATTTTGTATAACTTATCAGCTCACAGTCAAATAAAAAATTCTCTAAAACGTTCAAATTATGTTCCTGAGTTGTTTTTCAAAACAACTTCTTTCCATTTATGAATACTGCGGAACACTTACTAAAAAGTATCAGGGAATTAGGCATCTTTACCCTACATCTGTATTTTCATTTTTCACGTCCTGTAAACCATACAATTTTGTACAACTGCGAACAATAAAACATAGACAAAAACTTCCTATATAAACATGTTTTTAAAACACAATTTATATCAAATAATTCATTTTATGACATCTGTCATTTCGGTGACATTTATTATTGATTTGAATGTTTCAATACCTCAACATTTTTGAAGTGCTGTCGCTATTTAGTTGTTTCTCGCGATAATAGGAAAATATTATTTAATTTCAAGGCTAGGATATATCGACGCTCTTTTAAAACTTTTACTATCGCTTCGGTTTGCTCTCTCCCACTTCCACCTGAGACAAAATATAAGATGAAACTAACTCTGAAACTTTACCTAGATTAATATGAAGCATGGGCGTCGCGAAAGGGGGGCGGGGCGCCATGGCCCCCCTCCCCCCCGGAAAGTAATGAATTTAATGCGTAGTCGATTACTGACTATTAGGCTGATGTTTTAATTTTGATGTAAAACAACAATTTTTATTAGCACAAATTAAGACAGTTATCCTCAACAAATACTATTACTTTGAACAACAGAATAATGCATTAGTATCGTATGAATGCAAACTTCCAATATCCGCTCCTCCCCCCTGAAAAAAAAGCCTGCCTATGTACATGATATGAAGTAGATAAGAAAGTAAACGACATAGGGCGGAGAAAGTCATGTGTATACAACAAATCAAAACTTTAGTAAAAGGTCTGCGCGCGTGGTTTTGTGTATTTGTGTCTGGGAATAGTATAGCTCATTGGCGAAACGTCGGATAGATAGCAAACTTGCGCATAAGTTTAGATTTTCCTAGAGGTGACCAAAACATTTCTAAGAAAATTCCCCCAACACAAACACATGCAGAATGTTTGCTATTTTATTACTTTGTCAAAAATGTCTGTAATGATTTTTATTACAATTACGTATATTTAAGATACTTACACGAACACAATAAAAATATATCGAATTTTCTTGGAACTTTGTACCACTGGTAAATCCTAAGAGATAGATAAACACGACATAAAAAATGTAGATCTCTTTCAAGGGGTTTTCGGGGTGTCATTGAAAGACAATGCCAGCTTATAGGGACCCATTTTAAACATGTGACTACCGCTTCAGCTTATTATATTTGTGGCTACAAATAAATGTGTACAAATGCAACTATTTGTGCAGTAGTTTATCTAATTAACGGGAGGTAGATAAAGCAATAAACTTTGTCAGAATAATTTGTGGAAGTTACATAAAAATAAACGTTAATGGCTATAGAAAGTCATGTAGGTAAATTGAATATATTACCTTCACTTTACTTGTGGGCTCTTGGTTCTAGAGCAGTGTTGATAATGCGGGGAACGCGAGGTTTAATTTATCCCCCTATTTTGCTCTTCGATTTGCCTACCGTCCAAGGAGTTTCTAGCCGTAAAGTCCCACTACCCACAACACACGGTGGTGGAGACAGAATGTAGGACAATGACCCCGTGGGTCGCAAATTGGCATCCCTATCCTATGGGGGATGACAGAGGTTAGTGTATAACAGCGATGTCCAACGTTTGCGAAAGAGGGGAGTTTGGGTTCACCTCATTCCACTAAACGCGGACCTTGGCTCCCATAGACCCCCAGCCATGCATTGTGTTGCAGTGGCGGGTTGGTTACATGATTTACAATAGCACTTTCAAATCTTATGCGCTACACATCTGTTCATTAGTGGCTTCTTTGGTACTACTTGCATTTAAGAAGTCTGTCAGTATTTAGCGACAAAGTCGAAGTGCACAGCCTTATAAGCTACATCAAGTGATCGTCACGTAACCCATTACGACACAGACTTTTAGTATAGTTCAATTTGGAGAAACTCTTTTCGCAAATATATGTAGAGCTATGACGTAGAATTTGATGCCTATATAATTCCCCAAAATGAATTAAATCCTTATAATATTCTACTTCTTATACACACTATTCTTGTAAATGCTTATTTCTCTATCTGCTACATTTTATTCGACATAAGCATTTTCAGAAAGTATCTTATTGCTAATTTTCTTGTAGGTGCAAGGGGAATACGGAAATACAGTAGGCTTTAAGTGATAGTGAAATGTTTTAAGAGCTGGTTGCTGTACGATGCCTTTGAAACCCCGCTCTCTTTGCAAAGCCAAGAGATTAAAAAAAGACGAATAATACATTCCTATTTGAAATAGTATAAGTATTGGTGAAATCAAACAAATAAGAAAGAATATCTCAGAAAGGATCACTCAAAAGAAAAACGAATTATTTGAGAAATTGTGTTTTAAGGAGATCCACATTTTTTATTTAGTAAGGTTTTGTCTGTCTCTTACTGTTCACCACTTATACAAAAATCATCCAGAATGAAGAGGTCTTCCAAGGACATTCCCAGAAAATTCAAGGTATGACCTAGAAACGACCGTGAAATCGCTTGTGTCCGTCGCTGGATACTGACTGCCTGTTCCTCCGACTGATGGACTGGAGCGGGAAATTGCCGCTCATTACTTAAGGTTCTCTAAAGAGACAAGGTTGGACATCCCTGGTGCATATCAACCACCTGGGGTCAGGACATAGGCTCAATGGAAATTTAAAACGAAACACTTATTTTATTAATTGACCTCCTGTCCCCTTTTCTCTTGATAAGAAATCACTGAAATATTGTCATTAACAAACCACACATAATATAATATAACTGTGTTTCAAGTGTAGACTGCAAAGAAACGTATTATGTTTCAAATCTTTACTAGGCTCATTTATTTTCTTATATTGATTATTGCATTTTTATAATGTTATACTAGTTTTGAACAACAGAATGCTACGAAACGACATGTTCTAAAGCCAATCATGGCTGCTTATACCACATTTTTATCATCTCCTTAGCATTTGTCTCTCCTTATCATTTCCATAGCAGTTGACTGCTTTTGACATCTCCATAACATCTGTTAACTTGTTTATGATCGTTTGTTTTACGCATAGCTATCCGAAGTTAGCTCCACCAAAACAGAATGACACTAAACCACAACAAGAAAAACAGAAACAGTATATGGAAGCAGTTCGACCCATTAATTTAGTATAAATATTAGTAATTTAGTATAAATTAATATTTATTGGAGTTATTTCTTGTGATGTTAATATGCTTTCTGTCAATCATGAGATAGTAATTAAATTCCACTCGAGTTTTGATTT
Organism: Tenodera sinensis; assembly: GCA_030765045.1. NCBI lineage: Eukaryota > Metazoa > Arthropoda > Insecta > Mantodea > Mantidae > Tenodera > Tenodera sinensis. Next base: position 122,884,417 of record CM060964.1, on the reverse strand, counting down.
TTCCCTAAATAAAATTAAAAAAGAATAGTAAGATTACTGTTGATAACTTACATCGATTACCTTTTCTGCTTTTTTTCTGGCTTGATGTCTCGTGTTTACTGTTTCATGCCCCGGTATTCTTTTTCAAGAGTCAATCATAGTTTCTGCACTAAATTGTAATCCCACTGTAAGAATGACAAGTATAAAATAAGTTAGTTAAATAGATATACACCACCCCTGAGAAGTTACCAGAGACACAGGAGTTAGTTACATATTTCATAATTAAGCATAACAAATATATAAAAATAATTTATCTAAATATATAGCACATTTCCATTATAACATACAACGTTATAACGAAGTCTTCTCTATCTGCAAAAATGTGCAATTGAAATTTCTGTATACTTTGGTTATTTTCAACACTTTCGATTCGTCAAAGTATCCTCCCTAATTTATACAAGTTCATATGATATATTTATATATCTTTAAATCAAATTAGAATTGTTCTACGCTGAAACAATTATTTATGTTGCATAGGACGTTATTAGAGATCTGTCCTAAAACTTTTCGGGGGTAGTGTACATTACAAGCATCTTCGGTGCTGCTGTAGGTATCTAATTGATTTGCTCATTTTTTTCTGTCGTAAAAGATTTATAACGTTAATCGATTTGAAAGGCTGTCCTTTTTGATATACAAATTAAATGTTAGAACAACTGACTAACCCGCCGTTATAAATTTACATACAACTTTCTTTCCGACTTACCAGCAAGGCACGCTTTGCTATGAATGAATGGTATTATCTTCTGTGATAAAGCACACGAACATTATAGTACACTTCTCTCTCTCTCTCTCTCTCTCTCTCTCTCTCTCTCTCTCTCTCTCTCTCTCTCTCTCTCTCTCCCTCTGTTGCACTGATACGTGCGAACACGAGTAACAATGAGTGTAAGCACCTACTTGAGCAGTAGACTGCGTGCGAAAAACAATATGTGACGAATCTTTCAAATGATGGAAAATTAAAGACTCAAGCTTTCGAACAATGCACGAATTACATTCCTGAAATCACCAACTTCCTAATACCTACAAGCGTTAACTGGTATCAAAATTGACTGATTATCGTTGTTGAACCTCTGAGAAATATTTCAATCTTTAAAAGAATAATTTTAAATAAGTTAAAATATGTAATTATGTGCATTATGCTCATGCCACCGATAAGGTCCTTTTATAGGCTAACATTTGTTATGCATTTGCTTATTTTTTTGATGTCATACTTTTTGCTTATTGCACACTTTTCGTAAGCTGAACAATGAACATCCTAGCTACCTTAATACTGGTAAAGATTCAGCTGGAGGTTACAGCTCGTCCAGAGTAAACCATTTTCATTTTAAGTTCAAGGAAGTTGTGAAAAAAACTACGTGAAAAGGAGCATCTTATTGGCTAGTGGACGAATGGCAACTTTTCTCTCTTAGTATTCATCTCTTCCTCTTCATAAAACAATGCGGTGCACATGCAATTTCTGGGTTATTCTTGTGCATAAGAATTTAAAACAAGAAATATTATAGCACTTGGAAATGCCAAAGAAAATAGCGCTCGTTCAGATTTAGGCATAACTGAAGCATCACAGCAGAGCGTTAAAGAGACCATGCACATGCTTTGTAATTAGTTTCCAGGTTCTAGCATAAGCTAATCAGTTATAAGCCTTTGCCACATGGTGCATGTGTTGTATTGTAAGTTGACAGAAACCACTTATTGTGTTAAACATTTTCAAACAAATTTTCAGAAAAGTATCTTCTCGCGATAGATGTGACATTGACGCCTTTGTGTCTACTTCCTGCTTCGGCCATACGTTAACCAAGGATTCTACATGAGTATAACAAATGTGTCCAATACAATTATTGTCAATAAACAGCCGTTTCGCCGGAAACAAAATGTGTCAAATATTTGGAGCCATCTAATGATTTTTTTATTTCACTAACTGTCGCGCAAACATTGTGTGAATGATGCTGTAATACATGTCTACCTTAATTCGAATGAATTTAGTCACAATTTAATGTTGAAATATCATGCAAAGTTTAATTCCTAAGAGAGATGTGGCAATGTCACGTTAACATTAAATTGTGACTAAATTAATTCGAATTAAGGTAGATATGCATTACAGTATGGTTCACACAACATTTGCGTGACAATTATTGAAATAATAAACCATTTATATCCATTCGTCAAGAAGCTAGATGGCTCAAAATATTTCACTTTTTTTCGGCGAAGCTGTTCTGTATTGGCAATAACTGTGTGGGACATATTGGTTACATTCATCATGTAGAAGCTCTAGCTAACGTATGGCCGAAGCGTCACCTTCCACCCGGTATATGAGTCATTCCACGTCAAATCGAACAAAATATGGCAAAAAATGACCTTGATCTCTTAGATTTTCTTGAAAATTTTTTTTGGTGTTTTGGAACAAAATATATTTGACCCGTGTTTCTTCGTTTTGTATAAAAAAATTATTTTGGCAGATATTAATTTTTGAAATGTCTCAAAAATCGCGCGCTCCTCACTCTTCGATCAATCATACCTCCGATTGTAATGAAGCAAATTACTTGATCTTTGGCTCAAATTAAACATAAATTGCAGTATTTCGTGAGGTATTTATTAGAAAATTTTATTAATTATTATTAATATTATATTTTATACGATTAAAGTTTCAAAGTTAGATAATAACATAAACTGGACTATTTAAAAATCTTGGTAAAAAACTAAAAATACAAAGAAGTTTATTCAATATTCTCAGAAAAAATCAGAATGGAGTCTCTAATAGTTCAGTTGTAATTAACTTTGCAAATCAGTGCAGCGAATTCGCGTGGCAACGGTGGCGGCTAAAGTAACCTCACACAATTGCCACCTTCCATTACGGCAACTGTCGACTGCTTGAGGTTCCATGAACGTTACAACAGTACAGTACGGAGAACACTGCTAGCTGACACTATTACATGTACACTATTAGCATCTCCAAAATGTTTTTAAAATATGCATTTTAAACTAATGTTTCCATACAACACACAGCTTTACCTCCTTCTTCGAAAGAAAATTGTTTCACTAAAGCTTCAGTTTTTGACAAAAGAATGAAGGAGTGTAATTTTAAAGCACAGCTGGACCCATCGTTCTTGGCCCCTGACCTTGACTGGAAGTCCTGTTGGCGAATCCATAGCTTTTGTCTGTTTCATCAGCTCATATTGTATAATTCTGCGAATGAAACCATGCACAGGGGGAAGGTAGTGATGTCTGCATGTCTTGCTAATTCAAAGGTGCTTTTTAGTGCAGCGTGCAGTGGAAGACATAGACCTTTGAGATAAAGAGTGAATATAGTGAATTTGTGAGACATTGATCGTAGCATAAATCAATTATGCCACCTGTAAGTTCTAAATTAGGGACCAAAACATTACGCAGTCAGAGTAGACAAATTATTTCAAATGTATGGACGTACATGAAGGAAGAAGCTAAAAGCAAAGAACTGTTTACATTAGAAGATTTTTTCAAAAAAATTCAAAAGTTGAGTATCAGAAAGAAGGTACATCGTGGAGACATTTTTCTGCATGGACTGTACTGCCTTAGTAAGAAGAAGTTATCTGACTAGCATAGCTGACGCGGCAATTCGCAGGCGGTCTGCAGTCACCTGGCTTGTTACTCGTCCGTGTGCGCTTGCAGGCCTCCAGGGTAAATTAAAAAAAAAAAAAAAAAAAAAAAATTAAAAAAAAAAATTAAAAAAAAATGTAGCAAATGCACTAATGCAAGCTCCATAGTTTTCAACATCTTCTTTTATAGATAAAATGTCAGGGAATACGTGTGTATTTTTTTTTCTTTTAAGATTTTTAACACATCGATTTAAATTCTATTTTTGGTTTTACAAAATATACCATAAAAAAAAACAGTCCAAAATTTATGTGTAATAATGATTGATCGAAAGTTGTTAAAAGTGTTATATTTAACCCTTCCAGTGCGCCAAAACTCAACTCTCAACTCTATATGAACTTAGAATAACAAGTGATTTTATATTACGGTGCGCGCAGAAATTGCTCAGTTTCTAATAGCCATAACTAAGCAAGTAATTTAAAAATACGGAAACAAAAAATAATACGGGTCTCCTTGTCGTGTTTTACGGGTGTTCGATTTGACGTGGATTGACCCATATCAGAAGTACTGAAGAGCCATTTGCCTTGCGTTAATTCAAGCTGCGTATAAACATCGATTATCTCCAACTCACAAAATATTCGGCTCTTTAACACTTTCCAGTTTTAAGCTGTTAACAATAAGCTCGTAGTAACCATAACAAAAAGTAAAAACTATCTTGGAAGTAAACGCCCAGTGCAGCTAAACAACTTGATGTGTAGCCCGGAGTAATTTGAACAGCCCTCTTCCAAATTAGGTGTGTTCATAATATGAACTTTAGTTATTTGCCACTACTACTGCAGATGTCCACAAATCATTTGCAATAAAATGCTTCACAATGTAATGTTTAAATGATAAATTAGTGCATTGTTTACTGCATATTAAAACGGGGTAAATTCACAATTCTTGTGCTATAAATTATAAGTGCACAGTGAAAATGGGAACTGTTTACAACACCGTCACGACAATTAAACTGTTTTTTTTTTTTTTTTTTTTTTTTTTTTTCCTTCCTGTTCAGCAATAATAGAGCGGTTTGTTGTACATTTGCACTTCTGCTCGGCTTGTTGTCATGTTTGTTTTGTGTTGTATTCTCTAACCTATAGTGCTCATAATTTCTTTAAATCGTTGACGCATGGAAGTTTAAAATAAAATTGCCGATACTGATATCGTTGGTAACATGGATGATTCCAAAAGTCTGAATTAACTACAGTTTAATCTCGTATTACTTGCATGTCCTGAAACAAACATAAAAACTATATACCTACATGGATATCCCCGATCTATACTGTTCCAAGGAGATTTGGCGTTCTCGAGCAACAAACACGGTCAGGAGAAGAGCTCATTCGAAGTTTCGGAGCCCCATAACAGTCAAATACAGGATGGAAGTGAAATGATCGGTCAGACATTAACAGCGAATTTCTCATGTTGTGAATAACAAGAAAGTCTAATATCAAAATGTTGAAAAGTTTATAGTTTCTAAAAAAAAAAATAGTTTTATCAAAAAAATGTATCACCACCTGGCTCAATTATTATTGATTGAAGGTTCTTGATTTATGGCTATATTCATAGAAAATTGAATAAATGGCAACTTTTTCCTTTGGCGTATTTCAATAGTCAACAGTTTTTGTGTAAATTAAATTTTAAAAACCCGCAATTATTTGCCTTTCTGTTGACACAAATTTTAGGTTTTTAAAATTTAATTTACACACAAATCGTTGACTGTATTGAAATACTCCAAAGGAAAAAGGTTGTCGTTTATTCAATTTTCTATGAATATAGCCATAAATCAAGAACCTTATATCAATAGTAATTCAGTCAGGGGATGATAAATTTTTTTGATAAAAATATTTTTCTCTAGAAAACTATAAACTTTTCAACATTTTGGTACTAGACTTTCTTGGTATTCACAACATGAGAAATTCGCTGTTAAAGTCTGGCGGATCATTTCACTTCCATCCTGTATATGCATGAAGTTCTCGACTTTATTTACCCACGAAGTTTTTTCAAATCTGAAGTAGGTTTTCTTGTTTAATTAACTCTAACTGATCCAGAATGAGCGTGATTGGAAAGATTTATTAAATAAGCTTAATATAGCACCACTTTCAGAATCAGTCATAATTTAAATATTCAGTGGCAAAATACGGTGAAAAGCACTCAAACACTAATGCACTGACTGGCATATGGCGGATGCATTTCTCCGTAGCTCAAGCTGCTGTTATGACGTCATGATAGCAGGATATGTGGTGCGAATACCTCAGCACTTCGCCTAGGCTGTTACAAGAACTAATAAGCACGCTATCCGCTATTCAGCCTGCTAAACGCTTCTTGCTTTCTCTTTGATTCCCCTGCCATTTAAATGGTTATATTTTAAATATTCATGGATGTTAGTAATTACATCACCATACGGTACATGCATCCTGGAGTATACATACGCCAATGTCCCGTAAATTTAGCGACGTGGAATACTAGTATATAGACATATTTACCGAACTACCCAGACACGTTTTTACTTAAGTAAACCACTTTTATTTTTATTTTTTATACCTACTGTTAGTATCACGTGTCAGTATTTTGAGAATGCACGGAAACATAATATGTTTCATATATATGAGTAAAGACAAACAAAATATGTATTTCAAAGCTAGTGACCCTCAAGCTGTGAAATACCTACATCCTATTTACATGCTGTCTGCATTGGTATCCTCTCGCGGTGCTTCCCGCTTTATCACCACGTGATACCTCATCAACTTGTTTAATTCTCCTCAACTTATTTGAAATACATACTACTCTCCCAATTTTTAATTATTACTATAAGGTGCTAAGCATAAAGTGATAAGCAGATAAAATTCTACGAACAATGTTCAAAAATGAAATTCTTTATTCATATCTTATTTACGAGAGGAGTTTACAATCCCTCAAGGCATTTGTCTCACTGCACACGAGGTCATATATAAGATGTTCCACGGGATGCACTTTATTCCTTTCTGTGTAACATTTTATAAGCAATACAGAACTAATGTCGTTATTATCATAACATTTCTACATATATATGGGATATCACTTGCCCAATCCTGGAAAAAACGTTATATATTTCAGACCTCATGTTCAGCAGCAGATAAATATTGGACACAACAGCTCTTTTCTTACATAGCGTTAAATCTAATGTCTATGTTTTGTATTGTTTTATTTGTATATCCTGTCGGCAACTTTACTTTCAGAAATAACTCCATGGTGTGTTGATTCGTTGATGTTAGGTTTCTAACATCAAATTTAAATTCTTTATTGTTGAAACAGTCACATCCACCCCAACATTTACTTGCCGGGTAAGGGATAATCCCAATCAAGGTGTTACGCCCCAACCGGGAATCGAACCCGGGAGTTCTGATGTGAGAATTCAAGATACTAACCGTTGGACTACAGAAGTAGCCAATATTTCTGCTTTAGGAAAAATTGTATTTGTACTCTGTGTGGAAAAAAGAGTCCGGGAACGTAGATCATAACAAATAGAAGAAAAAAAAAAAAAAAAAAAAAAAAAAAAAAAAAAAAAAAAAAAAAAAGCATACTATGTTGGCAGATTCTAGAGAATTGTGGCCTATTTTGTTCTAAATCTCAGCTCTGTGCTTCCCTGTGACCTTTTCCCCATAATCTATTGCAATTATGTAATTAGCTGCACTAAGAAATTCATCAAAATATAAAAACATCGTGAGTGAAGGCAGAAGATTTATTATCCAAACAAAGAAGTACATTTTCAACTAGGTAGCATTGCATTTCACATTAAAGTTCCTGTGTATGTGTTATGTAGGACAAGCCTTGGGTCAAATAAGCCTAATTTGAAATTAAATTGAATAAAAAAGAAAGGCAGTGATCACATAAATTAGATTTAATTAAATTCGACAGCTGCATTTAACAACTTTTATGTAGGATGGCTTTCAAACAGAAGAATTTGAGAGACGCAAACACTAAGTTTGTATCCCGCAAGCCTTTGAAAATACTCCATTACACAAAATCAAGAAAAAGTAACAAATAACACAACGCCCTCAACCCACCAATATGCGTGTCCCGGGAACCGATCCGGGACTCGGCAATACGTATCTTTAGCCGATCTATTTTGCTCCTACGACTCTGTCGTGCTCAGATCGTTATACGACAGTGCCGTGCTCAGCCAAATATTCAAAGTAGCATTGTAAAGACCTATACTCCATTGCTTAGGCTGAGAAAGAGCACAAGCTGTAATGATATTATTAATCTTCTACACGTATGTTCAGGTTCATTGCTGGTTTTTACGATATATTAGCTATGACTTACCACCTCGTAATCGTATAGGCAAAGTGGATGACACACTTTAAAATGATTGTTAATGATTCAAGTGCCTGGTAATACACAACAGGCATACACGCATTTACACACACACACGCACGCACACACAAACATAGCCTACCTTCTGAATAATCTTTAATTTCACAATTACAGACGCAAGGGAGTTTATAATCTACCTATGAAACAAAATGGCAGACTACACCTTTCCTTCAGATTTGGTGACTATGAACCGAACTCACCTACAATGTGCCCGGCATATATCAATCACATCTGAGAAATGGGTGCGTTCAAGTGCAAGAGCGTCGTTCCGCGGTTCTAATCCAGGCATTCAATCATTGTTTGCAGTAATTGTACGCTCGTCTCCAATTCTGATAATATCTTACTGTTTCAGTGAATGGCTGTCACTCCCGTTGTATCCTGAAATTGGAAAGCTGAAACTGAATTTTGGGGGTTGAGTTGTGCATATGGTGCATTCGCACAGGTGGGAATGATGACCACGAATGTGCAACCGACACAGATAATTTAATCTATCGTAATCGTAATAGTTCTAGCTTGGAAGTAATTATCTGTGCGAGTGGAGACAGTCTTTAATTTTGTTACAAATATTGGTCTGATGATGGTTATTATTATTATTATTATTATTATTATTATTATTATTATTATTATTATTATTATTATTATTATTATTATTATTATTATTATTATTATTATTATTATTACTCTGTAGTCGCCTTACGGTCGGGGGAGTCGGCGTGCTGACCCCCGCCACCCCCAACCTGCACTCCTCCGTGGTCTTGGCTGCGGCTGGAGGGCGCAGCGGCTGGGCGATGAGGGTAACCTCTGAATAAGGGGAAGACGCCCTAGGGGAAATTATTATTATTATTATTATTATTATTATTATTATTATTATTATTATTATTATTATTGCAAATTAGTGAAGGAAATATGATGTTAGAAAATAACAATTGTAGTTTGCAGCTTGCCATTGCAATAGTTTAGTAAACTGTTTCATGCATTGCAATGTGCATTTTAATCTGCTGTTGTTGAAAGAAGGAAAATTTGTTCATTTTATACGGGACTGTAAGATGGGGAAGGAGAGAGGGAGAAAGAGAGGGAGCGAGATAGGGAGAGAGATGGAGAGAGGGGGGAGAGAGAGAGGGAGAGAGAGAAGCGGAATAGTAACTGTGCTTAACAGTAATTGTTAATGTTTCAAAATTGTTGGTAGACACTGAGTTATCTAAGAATGTGACACAAACATTCCCTTTTCCTCCATTTTCCTATATTATGCCATAGAGAAAGTAGTTCTGATGTTCAGAAGTGTATAAAAGCCAGATAAAAGAAAATAAGAACAGAGAAGGAACAACTATTACGTTCAAATTGAGTTTAATAACAACAAAATAACGGTGCTATAAGAAGAGCAGTCCCAAAGTCAAACTGAAAATTAATTGCATACCTTCCCTTAAAATAATATTTATATTGCATGGATTACGATGCGAATTTAGTTGGCCGTTCAGCAGAGCGCCAGGTTCTTCCCTTCTGGTCATAACGACTGTGAACCACTGAACCACGAGCGCAAGTCCCCTGTTCTGAAGTTTCTTAATTTCGACACGAATCATGCCAAACCTAAACAGTTTAAACTGTCTTATAAACAGAATTAAGCACGGGGTTCACGCCACTCAACAGAAAACTGAATACACGTCTCGAATCTTCAAAAAGTTTGTTGCGCACCTATGTTCATGCAGTATTTTCCGAACTTCTTGGGTTTTACTTGTACGTTGTGAGAGCATTCGGTAAAGTAACTCGATGGTATTCTTGAACACTAAGGGAATACCGAGCGTTTATGACTCTCTAGTGCAGTGGTTCCCAAACTAAGCTCCTTGAAGACACTGGAGGAATAAAACAACAACCAGGTCTTGAAATTGTGAATGTTGTGCGGTGATGAGTGCGTTTCGGCAAATACAAGGTAGAAATAACTGAGGTGCATACTTATAAGTGTGCCGATTCGTGCACAAAGTGGAATTACCCCAATCTAGCTAGACAAAAATCAAAATTCCACTCATTTAGTTGAGCCTAATAAACATAGATTTGCTGTTTCCTAATGTCGGGTCTACTGTGAGTGGTGCCTTTTTCCGATCTATCAACAGTAAGATAATTTTGAAAGCAAATAATAATTGAGTTACTGCTCACGCTTCCTGCTACTGTTTCATTTTTTCTTAAAGAGCTCTCTTGTGTAGATGTGGTCTACGTCATAGAGCGAGTTTAAGCAGATATGCTCTTAATAATTAAAACATAATTTTAAGACTTGCAATCTTTTTACTCCTATTTTTAACCTTGTCGGTTGGGTGGGTCCGCGTCTTGTCACCCAGGCGTTGATGTCTGCCTACGTTCGCATATTACATTCCCCAGGTAGATTCCTAGATTCCATCAGTGATCCTTGATCTCTTTGTCAGGCCCATCAAGAATTTCATGTGCTCTAGGTAGGACATTGTACCAGTGGCCCAAATAGAGTCCCAGTTTGTATCACGAGGTTGTGTGCACTCTGGAGTAGACCTTCAAGCGGGGAAAAATCTCCACAGCGGCCCCTCCGCGCCATAAGCACGCGTGCTACCACTGCAGTACGGGGGCGGTCATCTTTTTACTCTAGGATACAAGATTAGTGTTCTATTAAATACGTATCTTAAACGGGTGTTCTGTAACGCAACTTTTAACATGGAGATTCACGCTGTATCTCACTCTTTTACTATCTAGCAAGTCATAATTTAGTCAATTTAAAGCGTAGTTTTAAACGTTACTGACTGCGCAATTATTAGGAATCCAGAAATGTTGGGGTGTACAATAACTCGGCGACAACTCTTCAACGTATGACTTAAGTGCAGCAAAGAGTCACAAAATGAACTATTTAGTCAGTGTATTAATGTTTTGGGACTTCATAATCATTAATTTGGTATAGAAGTAAGACTAGAAGTCTCAAAGTATTTTATCAAATTTCAACATACTCTGGACAAATGCAATAAACAATGAATTAGGTTTCTGGAAAAATACTCAGAAAGACTAGACTGTGGGAGGAGGAAAATAAAATAATACATAATAAAAAAAAAAGCTTTTGAAGAAATGTTCCAGATGCTTCCGTTGTCTACGGTAGCAGAGAGAGATTGTCCAAATATTTTTTGGGGGAAAGCAGCAGTAAAATCAAACCGAGAAAGGTAGGAGTCTCGAATTCTCATTTGCAACGCTAGCGAGTTTGCAAGCTACAAGGATGCTGCAGATATGGTAGAGGGTAAACTAAAGCATTTAAAGATAATTAAGGTACCCAGAGAATAGAAAAATTAATTGTTCTTTCACACTAGCTTATGTAGAACAGGGTTGGAAAGGGGCAGAATGAGACTGAAAAATTCAATGCCATAGCCGGGATTTGAACCAAGGATCATTCTACCCCTTTCCTACCTATAGAATATTTTTAAAATTACTATTCTGCTTTACGAATAGCACATAATTTCACATACTCATGTTTCATTTTCATATAATGCACGCCTTGATTTTATTCCCTACTTTTAGGAGGGGCTACAATAAAATAAAACAGTCCGAAATATTTCTTTATAAGCAGTACTTGCAATAATAATAATAGTAATGATGATGATAATAATAATAACAATAACAATAATAATAATAATAATAATAATAATAATAATAATAATAATAATAATAATAATAATAATAATAATAATAATAATAATAATAATAATAATAATAATAATAATAATAATAATAATAATAATAATAATAATAATAATAATAATAATAATAATAATAATAATAATAATAATAATAATAATAATAACAACAACAACAACAACAATAAAGATTTACAACATACTTCCGAGTTGTGAGAAACTAATATTCTTTGTAATTTAAGAAATAAGAAATTTATTAGGCATGTTAATGATCTGCATGCACAATTTACTACTTCTTTCACTGTTTATCCTCCTCGTAGTACAATTTGCTAACTACCTCGAAGATTACCTGATATTTTTATCACATTTTTTAAATACTCAGAAATTAAAAGCTTTCCCTTAGCATGAGGTGGGTTAATATACTGATATTTGTAATATAAGAGTATAGCCATGGGGAAAAATAACACCACCTCTATTTACGGGTTTTAATAGGACAATATAACGGAAAAAGCATGTACGAAAAAGCGATTTTGAACCGAAAAAAATGCCTTACTACGCGTATTTAGCCGAAAATATATGTTCACCATATGTGAAGATTTTGAAATAACTATTAGATTTTAATAACGATTGAGACACCTTTTCCTGAAGTTATTACGGTGCTAAGTACAAATTTTCAACAAAATCCGATCAAATTTAAAGCCGCATGGTGGTGGACGAAGCGGCGTCAGGGCGGGTTTCCTCCGGTTTCTTCGGTTTCCCCCGCCACTCAATTCACCAATTGCTCCATTATCACCGTTTCAATAATCGATTTCGCCTGCATTTCATATCATCGTCTTCCTCACTCTCATACCTGGTGCTTGGCTGACCACCCGCTTTCAGGTCTTCACTCTGTCCGGTCCATAGGTTCCTATGCTCCCCGACAGGCGTCTGACCCTAGGCACTGGCTTGTAAGTCCTAGAGGGTGTAAGTCCTACACAAGGGGAGGGTAACCAGGTAAAAAAAGTCACTAACTGAAATTAAAACTATGATAAAGCTAAGACCATCCTATTTATGTGAATGGGGATTCCCTGCTTAAGCTGCAGATTTTTCATGTGATGGTAGGGAACACCCATACTAGTTTAATACAATGAAGCTTGGGACGGACATGCACTGTTGTATGCAGACTTGTAAAAATACTGTAGGTATAACGCGCATCGTTCAGCGTGGTGCATAACCACCAGGCGACTTGCCGGTGTCTGTAAGCGACGTGCTGGGGCATGACTGTGGAACAAACGCGGCTAACTTTGCCGAATTTAAAGTTAGCGTTGGTAATTTCTCTCGAAACAATGTGTGCGCTGTTGCTAAACATATCTCAGCTTTTAGCTGGTGGAGAGAATTGAGTGTCAACAACCGATAAGTTCACTGACATCTAAACTTCCTAATGTACCGCCATCATCATCGAGACAGTGCTTTTTCCCCTCCATTTATATGTCGCCTTTAACATCTACATGATATTTATTGCTTTTTGTTGTTTAACGACGCTGTCAATTGCCAGAATCACATCAGCGTCGCCGGTGTGCCGGAATTTCGTCCCGCAGCAGTTCTTTTACATGCAAGCAAATATAACATCTAGGTCATATTGGCATTTTGCCCTGCTGGCTAAAAAAAACCTTCCAGCCGGAATCGAACCCGATACCTCTGGATTTGGAGGCCAGCCATCAGACCACATGGTCTCCGCAAATTTATTGGTCCTCCAACAACAATTTAAAAGCTAGTTTCAGTTGTCAGCTCCGATACAAGATTGTCCATGCAGATATACTAAAAGCAGTTGAGAATTAACTGAAATGGCCGTCTGATGAAAAGGTCGCTTAATCTTTAAAATAGTTGCAGCTCTTAATAAACTAAATAGATAGATAAATAAATAAATAAATAAATAAATAAATAAATAAATATAAACTCCACAATTCTGACAAAATATTCTATTTTTGTTTTTGTGTTTTCATGAAATCTATTGTGAAAGAGGATTTAATGTTTGCTTTCCTTTGCAAGAATGAATACAGTTTTTTTTTTAGTCAAGTAGAAGTTAATTTCACACAAAATATTGCAATAGCCATCATATTTTGATTTTTTTTTTTTTTTTTTTTTTTTTTGCTTTGTTAGTGCGGTTACATACATGTTTGACTTAATGAAAAATAACTTAATTGCGTTTCCTTGGGCTGCCTGTATGATAAAGATTGGACTGACGAAATCAACATAACTTTTAAAAATGGAACAGTGTTCATATTCCTTACGAACATCTATGTCACCAATCCAACTAATTTTATCGCTAATGATACTGTATTAATTCCCCAATTTCGTACTACACCAAAAATATAGCTATGGTTTTAAACTATCCCACCTCTCTAGTTGTGGGTGTATACAGCGAAATTCATGCAACTTGATCATAAATTGTTGTTTATTAGGCTAATTGTACGAAGTTAAAATAAAGTTATAGGCTGCTTCGCAGCAACTGTTAGAAATGAGGGCCAATGACCTGACTGAGCTCCGCCAGTGTGCACGCAGCATCGTACGTTTCTGGTCACATTAAACGATTCATGTTTAAGAATGACAGTAGACAACATCCAGTTGAGGATGAACTAAATGAAGAAAGGGTGAAGATAGATGTAGGAGGGGTCTTTCCCCTTCGTTCAATTGTTTATTACGTGTAATGTTAAAGGAAAGGGTATTAGAGATGCTCGAGCTGATATGGAACATATCAAAACATAACACTGTCGAAAATATCGGGAAGCCTCTCCTCAAGTGCTTTGAAGAACCTCAGATCAATCACATTTGTAGATTGCAAGAAAGCAGCTGAGAAGGCTATAAGAATCGCTCATGATTGTTGGTAAAAGATGAATTAGTGGAACAAGAAAACGAGAGGTCAATAAACTCTATAGAAATAGATAGGGATAGTGACAGGAAACTGAAAGTGACGTATGTCTTAGTGACAGTTCAACGGACACAGTTGATGAAATGTTTGACATTAATCTTTGTTACTTGATAAAATCACTTCCTTGGAGATTACTCCAGGTGTATCGATTGATCGTGCTTCAGAATTTAGTTTCTTTCCTTGCGTTCCTTCTTTCTCCGGTAATGGAAATTATAGGACTCACTTTCATAAATTAAAGCTAGAGGTAAAACCATGATCAACCAGTTGAAGGAGCTATTTAGAATAGTATGGAGAGAAGAATATATCCCGCATGAATGGTATCGAAACATAGTAATACCCATATACAAAAGGGAGAATAATCTAAATGTGAGAACTATAAAGCAATCTGCCTAATAAATACGATGATGAAGCTATATACAAGGATTCTGGAAAGAAAACTGAGGAGGTATGTTGGAAAGGATTTAGACCGTAAGACAGGCTTGGGACCACATATTCGCACTAAGAGTCATCACAGATAAATGGATAAGTAAAGGTAAATCAGCATACGCTGCACCTCTGGATTTGCAAGCAGCCTTTGATTCTGCACCAACAGTAGAGATATGGAATGCACTATATAAGAAACTACCTTTAAAATTAATACGGGCAATCAAATATACGTTTAAGAATGTAGAAGGCATAGTAAGGTTAAAGGGCAGAACCTCTGAACCTTTTCCGATGGAAAAGATCGCAAGGCAAGGGGATAGTCTAAGTCCATTACTATTTACAATATTTGTGGATGAAGTAATGAAGACTTGTAAAATGAGAACAAGTAAGTCAGTAGTGAGAATATGGCATTTAAGACCATAGCTTATGCTGATGATGTATTGATCTGATAGCAGATTTAGAAAGTAAGTTACAACAAGCAATAATACAATGGATAGAAACACTGCAGGAAAGAAGGATGACAGTAAATTTTAATAGGAATAAAGTAATGATGGTAGCCAGGACGGAAGAGCAGATAAAATAGATTAAGATAGAAAAGGACGAAAGGCAGTTAGAAAGCTGAGTTATGAGTATCTGGGAACAGTGGTACAGCAAACTGGTAAAATACAAGAAGAAAGAAAGCGTGTAGAGAAAGCTAACAAAGCGCATTGTGCATTAAGTAACTGCGTTTTTGGGAATGGAGAAGTAGATAAGAGGACAGAAACTAAAGTGCACAAAGCAGTTATAGAGCCAATACTTATTAATGGAAATGAAAGCTGGACAGACAAAAAGTGAGTTGAGCACGGTAAATGCAATGCAGCTGAAAACCTTAAGAATAGTAAGGAAGACAGAACGAGATACAATAAGGAATGAAAGGATACAAGACGAACTTCAAGAGGATAGAAGAAAGACAACTCACGTGGTATGAACATGTAAAGAGGATGGGTACAGATCGGAAGGTACGCCAATTTTTAGAAGCAAGACCACTGGGCAGGAACCCGAAAGGAAGACCAAGGATAACCTGGGAAGAAGTGATTAAAAGAGTGGTGGCTTATAAAGGAAAGACTTGGGACCAGTTCAATAGACTAGCAGGGGATATGATTGAGTTTAGAAAATGGATCCGAGGTAAAGCCCTGACGCCACGATAGTTGTACAACAGGCAAGTTGAAGAAGAAGAAAAATATTACAATGAATATTTATGCACATCTTTAATGCATTTACCGTCATTAACGACATTTGTCCTTACTAGCTACCTGTGTACTTATTAACTTGCGTATGATCAATCACGTAACTTTCATGTCAAGATACATCCAGCTACAGAATGCTGCACTATTGTTCTATTTATTTATTTATTATTATTATTATTATTATTATTATTATTATTATTATTATTATTATTATTATTATTATTATTATTATTATTATTATTATTATTATTATTATTATTATTATTATTATTATTATTATTATTATTATTATTATTATTATTATTATTATTATTATTATTATTATTATTATTATTATTTCTCTAATCGTTAGAGTCTAATGGTTAACATTCGGCTCGTCAAAGTTTAGTAAGAAGATGAAGGTATTCAGTGTAGCGAAAAGCAGCAGTGTCACGTTTTCTCCAAGTAAGCACTCGCACTCAACCAGTGGACATTTACTTCTAAGAAGATCAATGTCAAGAGAAAAGGAACAGAACGAGCGAGACGACAGGGGAGATGTTGCAACGCTGTGCTTCACTCCACGTAGAGTCGATGGCTATCTGGCATTTGTAATTTCTTTGATTTCATTGGCTGAAGTGGCACGCTCAGTGACTTCCGAGAACACACAATGCATGTGGTGTGTGTTACGTGAGAGGCTTCTGATGTCAAAGGTAAAGCGCATGTTAACCAGTAGAGCAACACAATAATACTTACCGTACGCCAAGTTCCCTTAGTGTAGTATTTCGCCTTTCTAATAGGCAGATAACCGAATGCAGCGCTCTGGCGTTCAAGATCAATACGCCTTGTTCCTCCCGTGTAGTACTTGTAGACAATGTACCAACTACCTATTCATGTTGTGTACTACTCGGGAGATTTAGCAACTGCGCCGCTATCGTGTTTACTCACTATACACAACTGCAGGGTTAGCTGATACGCTGGCCGCAAGTAAACAACGCTACTGAATAGTATAGCGAACAAGGGCTACTTTCATATAAATGCGATAGTAGAGCCACAATCAAGCGCTATTGCTAAATATTCCGAGCAAGTCAAATGAAAACCATCAATCAAATTAGGATAGCTTATCGTACAAGCAAGTGCACTTAGACTCAAGTGGCTCGTACTGTGCATAATGCATCTAACAATGCATTTCTGGCCCACGGTTCATTGCTTTAAACGCTCGCATGGATGTTCTCTGACACCACAGGAAAAGTCTGCACTCATTTTGTGAACACCGTGTATAAGATTAATATCCCAGAAAATCAATGCAACGTGCAGAGGGCTGGATGAAAGGAGGACCCCTTTGAACGTTTGCAGACGGGCTAAAAGTAGAGGATTTTATTTTATCCAAGACTGAAAATCCTAACGACTGAAGCTTTGATCACAACGAATTACGTTGGGACTACCAAACTTGCTACTTTTGATCATGATCCGATTCCATCCCTCGTTTCCAAATCCTTCCCCTTGCGTTACCGAATGCAGACAAATTCACCGACCTTGAGAATACAAGAAAACAGCAATTCTTCTGTAAACAATTTTTTCGCCACCTGGTTGTCTTGGATTGGAAGATATTGTGACGCCGGTCTCAGTGCACAACAAAGGACGGACGGGGCTAAGTTGTTTTACGCCACATGCCGGGCCGGCGCTAAGGCACAAGGTCAAGGTTCCTCACACCACTTACACGAGCGAACACGTGACTAGCAATCGAAGCAGCTACACAAAAGCGGTTTTCTCCGGCACCTTAGAGAAAGATCTGGTTAAGTCACCGCCGGCGTGTTTGAAGGAGTTCGCGAAAGGTCCATGTGACGTCATGCCCACTACATAATGAGGCCAGAGAACATCAGTGGGTGAGTTTACGTTTACAGACATGAGTCAGTGTGTCAGAGTGCGAGAGAGCTGTGCGTGTGTGTGTGTGTGTGTGTGTGTGTGTGTGTGTGTGTGTGTGTGTGTGTGTGTGTGTGTGTGTGTGTGTGTGTGTGTGTGCGTGTGTCGTCATGATAGATAGGTCGGTCGTCGTAAAGAAAACCTAACGAGCGCCAAGTGATGGTAACATCGTAGTTAGTGTATGAGAGACAGAGAAAGCGAAGAAACACACTGAAAGGACTGGGGCAGGGTTACGAGAAGTAAAGGTTGTGAGTTGTGATAGCACGAAATACTACACGTTTTAACGACGAGAAGAAAATTGTGTATTTGAGATAAAAATTTAGAAGACAATAAAGTGATAGAAAAGTAACCAGACTGGACTTTTGTTATTGTGTCAAAAGTGAGATTCGTCGAATCGCCGTTTTGTCACAAAATCTTACGCGCTTAGCGGTGCATAAGTTACTACCACAATAGCCAACAACTACAACAACAGTAATAATAATAATAATAATAATAATAATAATAATAATAATAATAATAATAATAATAATAATAATAATAATAATAATAATAATAATAATAATAATAATAATAATAATAATAATAATAATAATAATAATAATAATAATAATAATAATAATAATAATAATAATAATAATAATAATAATAATAATAATAATAATAATAATAATAACAACAACAATAACAATAACAACTCACAAAAGTGACCCATGGCGCTTAAACGTATTTTCATTTCTATGCCTGTCCTTTCATTTCTGGACTGTACTATTTTCAGAGCCATTTATGTAGCGCAGTGGTATCGGTGCTACCTGCAGTATATGGGGACGAGGGTTCGATACTAATAGGATTTCTTCCCCTTCCAGGAGGTCTAGGGTATGGGGTACTCTCAGCTTCGTGAGGTCTTAGGGGAGCAACTAAAGAGCAAATGGATGGAAGCACTGTGGTACAAACTACGTTAAACGGCCGGGGTCCGCTTGACTGTTAATCCACAAGTTTAAGCATTTTTAAACTTGTATAAAGACTTCCTCCTGTGTTTGGAACAATAATTACTGCATCAAATAATCATGATAGTGGTAAAAATTCATCGCCATAAACAAACACTCCTAATAATTTTATTGAGAAGCGTAAGCATTTCACGTGGTTTGCAGAAGGCTGAATTCATTGAGTGATTCACACATTTACTGCTTCGAGGAAAAGGAGGAAACGTGCTGACAGAGTTGATAAAGTTCAACCTATCACCTTTAATTTCAATAAAAAAAAAAACCTAATCATTGCGAAGAACAAGAGTATTTCACGTGGTTTGCAGAACACTGCACACAGAAAGTGATTCACACATTCACTGCTTCCATAAAAATAAGGAAACGTATGACAAATTCGATAGAGTTCAACCTCTCACCTTCTGGTTATTTTACTTAATCACGTTCTGCTCACCTCTGTGATATAGGAATAGCATATCCAATTTTCAGCTTGGAGAGCCACAGTTCAAACCCACATTGGGTGAGTGGCATAGATACGTCAACTTTTTCTGGAATTGTCCGTCATTCGCATAAAAACAAACATAGGATAAATCTTAACTCGATGGAATTTGGCCCCATTTGAGCATAATGTCACCTGCTTAATTGCTCGTCTGTGGTGGCCTGAAGTTAATATGGTGCATGACTGAACAAGAGCATGAACTTTCATAACCCGCACATGGCATCACGTTCTTTTGAGTAGAATCATCTCAATGCAACATGGTTTCTCTTCGGACATACCTACTATTTTGCAGCGCATAAGAAAAATGTGTGCAGATACATTATCAAAACACGATATTGTTTTCCGAAAATCAACTTCAGCAGCTTACTGATTCAACCAAAGGTTTATTTCCATACCACTGGCAAAAGAAATGACGGCATATCTTGCTCCTCTTTTGTTTTCTGAATTATAGATGTAATAGATCCACAAATAAAGAAGCAAAGAGCTCAAATTAGACGATACGTCAGTTTCAGTTACAATATGGATTCCAAAGTGCTACTGTTCCAGAGGAAATTAATTTAAGGATGCAAATATATTAAGTCCATTTATTACTATATTTCTCATAATATCCCAATGGGATAACTAGCCGGTTTATTCGAATTACCTTTCCCGACGATCGTCTTTTGTTTTATTTGATGTTTCATTTGGAGGTTCACAATGACACATGTAGTTATGTTAATCGATGAATTAAAGTACTTTTGAACGATGGTATTTTTAAATTACTATCCCGGCTGTGGCATTGAATTTTTCAGTTCCGATTCTAGCTCTCAAAAATCTTTTTAAAGTTTGTTAATAGCATAAAGGAAAAAAATAATTTAAAATAATCTGATTCTTCTTAGAATGCTGTTATATAGCGATATACATATTCAGCACATTAACACGAATGAGGAGGGAAAAGAAGCTGAAATATAATGGATATTGGCATCTCGTCTGCCGATAACTGCGATTAGCTTAAACATGCTGTGATATAATAATTATTTCCGAAACCCACTACTATCCCAACCTGAAATTTGCACATGTATTTTATGACTGAGTAAAGCATAATATATACTTCTGTCAAGCAAATCTATGTAACGTAATCTTTTACAGGCAAACATTCAAAAAATGTTTTTATAAAAAAGAAATTTTTTCACGTAACTCTCAATCAACTAAAACAGTCGTATCTTTAGAATTTATCAACAAAATTCTATCAATACATCTTATGGCGTTGCTCAGATGTCATTTTTAGTTAATCGGTATGTCTATATACATGCACACATACGACACGCCACCGGAAACTAAACTAGGGAATTCCCCCTAACTTGATAGCTTTATTGAACTAGATAACGACTATTAACTTCAGAATTCAACTAATCTGAGTTGAACGTGTTGAGGGCATTGATTATTTGACATGGAATGACTCTATCATTTGTCCCCGATTATAAAAATGCATATTAGGAAATTTTTACTCAGTTATACCTACTATTCTCTACTGTTTGGCCTTTTCTATGTTGTGTTATTACTTCATTTTCTTTACACTTGCATTTTTATTTAGTCATGTTATTGCACTTCATGGGATATATAAAGCGTTACTGATATTTATATGAAAATAAGTTTACACAAACATCAGAAATTTGAACATAAACTGAAACCTTTGTACAGCATTTACTCACATTCTTGGGGAAAAAATCGCATTTCTATTTAATGGTTAGTCTGAAAAGGGTTGCTTGCTGGTTATGACTTGCTTTAAGAACAATTATCTTAATTTTCTTTTCACGTTCTTCAAACAACAACATGAAACAAGTATATTTTAATTAATTTTATAAATTCTTTCTTTATTACACCTGTAGGTATGTATTTTTTACGCTTGTATAGCTGTTATATGCAACTCAATAACTTCATGTACTCCAATTTTAATAAATTACACAAATATCCGTTATAGGTAATTTTTCTTATTATTATGGTGTCATTTTTAAAACAAGTTTAATTACTGTATGGGCGGTTAGATCGCTTGACTCTCAAAAAAGACCCGAGTTCGATCCCAGGGGTCCACATGTGGGTTGTGTGGTGGACACACCGCGCAGGGATGGTTTTCTCCGGGTTCTCCGGTTTCCCCCGTCCTCATTCCAGCTATTGCTCCATCATCGCCTTTCCTACCATCTTTCGCCATTATTTCATATCAGCCACTTCCTCACTCTCACACCAGGCTTCGGGTTGATCACCCATCCTGGTTCCTCTGTATGATCAACTCCGGTTACGAAGACCGGGAGGGCTCGGGGCGCTGACCACGTCCCCACTCTCCACCAGTGGACCCCGCTCATGATGCCTGTAGCGGGCAGAGGTGGGGGATCCAGCGGCCGGGCGGTAGGCCAAGGCTACACTCAAAGGGTTGCAGTGCCACAGGACAGGACAATTATTGTATAGGTCTATTCAACATTTTTGGGTCATCAAAATCCGGGGCTTGCTAATCAGTAACGCCGCATTATAATTGGACAGATCATTGTTCTTCCACTTTTGCACTACTCCTGTCATCATTGTTGATATGCAAGCTATTACAAATGTTATCGAATACTTTGTAGTTTCCCGCAAATCTTCTAGCACAGGGTTGAACGTTACATCTATTTACTTCTTTGAAATAAGTTACCTATTTCTTAAAAATCTGTAGTTGGAAACCGTACTATATTTGGTATTGTATATAACAACTATAACATGCGTATATACCCTAATTTAGAACTTTGCATCGAGTCATGTTTATGCATAGGATTAAATTTCGGTTACAAGCAACGCTCCACTGGGATTTCGTTCGAGTTCAGCTGAGGTACTTGAATTCTCACAAAATATTAAACAAATAAACAAACAAACAAACAAATAAATAAATAAATAAATAAATAAAGGAAACTTTTTTGGCTGAAGGTGGTATTAACGGCCGTTTTCAAGCGTTGTAACTTTGAGCGGTCAGTATTGCGCCCAGCGCGTGGATAGGTACTAAGCATATACTAAAATGTCAGAATTTCTCTCTGAAATACTGCGCAATTCACTGCTTAAATTTGTTTGCATACTTTAAAGGACCACTCTCAAGTTTACTCTGAACCTGCATATTTGTATTCATAAGTAACTCAGGACAGGGTAATGAAGAACATTACATTAATATTTACTTCATTTGTAGACTAATAATTTTAGTTAAACGAGTAGTATGTTCTCAGGGTCGTTAGTAGCGTCAAGTGCGCGTTATGCGTGGCACACACAGGCTATACGTGTTTATTTTCCCCGAGGGCGCGGGACGGTTTGTTGTAAGGGGGGAAACCAGAGGAAGCTTTGCAGGGCCAATACCCCAGACTACATGGAAAGCACGTCAGGAATTGGATGTGTGAACGAGTGGAACCAAACTGGGAGGTCTATACTGATAGGCGTTGTTCGTTTCGTGGCGTAGTTACAGCCATGCAGAAAACATCAGCTAGTAAACTATGTGATGCATTTGTGGCAAAATTGCTAGGCGAAGAGAAAAAACAACTAACACACAGAAGTGGTTACACATTAAGTGATCAGTTACAAATGCTCTGCACTTATACACCTAACATCCTGTTTATTGCCATTCACACTGGTCTGCTTGAGGAGAAATTCAGAAGTTACCACTTCTGTTGCTGTCCGCGTCCAGACCCTTTCAGACGCGAAACATGATTGCAGCAGCGTCCTTTGAAGAAAATTGCCGGAGGGTATCCGAAGGAAGTTGTGAGTCGGCGGTAACTTTCACCCATTTTTCATTTGGTGTGTATGACCACAGTGCTAACATCTGTTGCCCAGACTAATTTGCTACTTTCAGACGTGGCTTCACATATACCTTTCCCGAGGCCCTTAATGAGTAAATTGTGTGTGTGTGTGTCTGTGTGTGTTTTTTTTTTTTTTTTTTTTTTTTTTTTTAAATTAACGTCCTCCAACATTGCGTCATATCGGACGGTTGTGTGTGTGGTTTTTAAGGCAATGTATCTGTGAAAATAAAAAAAATAAAAAATCATTATTTTCTTACGATTTCTTTTACTTTTTTTACCATACACTCAAAACATAAAGCATCCACTGCACACAACATTTTAACTAGGTATGTAAACCGCTGTTAAGATATTGTTATTCATAATAATTGAGAACTTTGATGTGGTATTATGAAGTGCTCCTTGGACCTATCGGTTCAGTGGCGTAAATAAAGGGGATGTCAGGAAGGTCTGAATACCCCCAAAATATGAAAAACAAAAACAAACAAAAATAAAAAATAAAACTGCGAACAAAAACTACAATAGCAAATAGTAAAGCATTGGTGTGGGGTCAGCTAAATTCAATTTAAATATATACCTTAATGTGTATTGTGACTTCCAAACTGTCACTTCAATTTAGTTTTCCACTCACTTTACTTTCTGCCGCGAGCGGCGTAACGAAATACGCCCGTCGTAGCCTCTTCTTCCGCAGGTTCACTCGGTGGAAGTCAAACACAAGACCTCTCCAATGCTGTGCAGTAAAATCACTCAATGCACTTCACAGTCATCAATAAATCGCTCGTCGAACCAGAAATCCAAGCGCTAACGCCCTCACTCGCTCCGCGAGACTTATTTTGCCGACTTGCTTAGCCAGGCTTTCTCACTCGCCAAACTTCCCCAGACTTGCGAGAGCGCTCGCTTATATAGCCATTGGAACTTTCCAGACGTTCGAGATATCGAAACATCCAGAAGATTCTAGTTCTTTGGCGATAGCGCTTATAGTGTTTACGCTGGGCAAGTGCGCGGCTGATCTTGTTTATGGTTCCTACCATCCGGCGTCGAGCTCCCGATAACCTTGGGCATACCGCTGCATCACAATGTAGTATAAAACTCAAGGCTGGGAAACAAAAAATAATGATTCAGAACGATCACAATTAACAGCCGACATGCACAATAGAAACGCAGACATCGCAAACGCTATATTGAAATATAACGGGTCATACGTAAAGCCCTTCTTCAGGATAAGAGAAACGTAAACACACTAGCCAGACAGTAATAGATAACGGCAGTAATGCCAGCTTGTCGAAGGGATCTCCTGTATAAATGTCTCCGGTTTTGTGATGTGCCTAATTGCTATGCAGTTTCAATATACAGTTATTTATGTTTAACACAATCCCTGCAACGTAATCACCGATTTCACTGGAGTGCATTGCATCTTACTGCCTCTAAAACCATTCCGCATATTTTACTTATTTTAGAAATGATGTAGGGAACTGAAATTTGTTTCAATCGGGTGTCCGGTTTATTCTCATGCCTTTTCAAACTTCCCTCCCTGTCTCAAGCTGTATTTTATTCGGTCTGTGTTATTTGTTTGCCTCCCCCCACACATGCACGCACCCATTCTTAAGATGGAACACGCATCAGAGTTCTCCCACGCCACGAAACGCCTCGTTTGGTGAGCAAAATCCTGGGTACTGGTTCATTTATAGGCACGGCTCGGAGTAAGCACATACGTAAAAAATATATACACGCTAAATCCAATTTTCTTGTCCACAAAAGAAGAAGAAAGCATTCAAAAGGATCCAAGTTCGGATCTCAGTTAGGGTGAGTTACCTGGATAAGTTTGTTCCCCCTTCAGATGTTTTACCATATCCTAAGAAGATGAATGAACATCATTTCAACCGTTTTATTCATTCTCCTTCCGATACGGCGTACCGCCTGGTCGAACAATGGTCGCCTCACCATCCACAAAAACAATAAACAACCCACATTTCGCATAGTGTCAGACAGCACAATATAGCGTGCTAGACTAGATTTTGTGACTGTGTATTGTCCTGCATTGCATGCGCAATATCCGGCTCGTAAATAACATACATTCTGTACTATATAAACATTATGTACAGAATCGAATATTACACAAAAGAAACCGAAATTTAGTGGTTTTGTACAATTTGCATTTTAATTTCCCCTGAGTCCATGGAAGTCCAACGCTTCGGTTGTCGTATTTACCTCACAAAACATTTAACTTAACCATATGCTAGGCGGAGTTCTATGGTAATATGAAAATCTACTTACCAACTCGTAAGTAAAGCATGCCACTGGATAATAAACTCACCTGAAACAGAAATATTAATTATAGTTACATTTGGAACACTCCACAAGGTAACAGCAAAAATATAGCATTTGTATAGCTTTCAAAATTAAGTGGAAAATTGTTTTCGTCACATTTTGGTGCTGACAGAAAGTTACACTATGGACCTAGAGCTTACAAACTTTCGCTTGAAAACGGTACTACATTAGCCTGTCTTTTGTACTCTGCCAATAACCGTGATAGGTTATTGAGACCGTAGAGGTTTCATTTTTTTATGTTGTGGTCAGGGTTGCCAACATCTAAATAGGAAAGTGTCGCTCTTTTCCTTTGTGTTAATCGCAATGGGCGTACGTTTCAACATTTGCTTTGAATAGTAAAGG
The DNA here is from genome assembly GCA_030765045.1 of Tenodera sinensis. Lineage (NCBI taxonomy): Eukaryota > Metazoa > Arthropoda > Insecta > Mantodea > Mantidae > Tenodera > Tenodera sinensis. The sequence goes on along the minus strand of CM060964.1, from coordinate 122,858,406 downwards.
TGATTAACTGTAAACAATGAGATGTTTGTGTTCTGTTTGTGTTCTGTGCCTGTTTCTTGAATTGGGATTGTGTGCCTTACAATGCAGTACTAATTTTCATAGTTGATGTTGCCTAAATACTTAAACTAGGTGGGAGACAGTAAGTATTGATATCAACTCGTCTAGCGCTTAAACGAAGCACCGGAGGAAAAAACTTCCCTTAATAAAAAGTGTTTAAAATAATGTAACCTATCAGCTCCCAAAGTTTGTCGGTCTAATTTTGGGACATCCTGTGTGTGTGTGTGTGTGTGTGTGTGTGTGTGTGTGTGTGTGTGTGTGTGTGTGTGTGTGTGTGTGTGTGTGTGAGTTGTAGTGTTTAACGCCCGCTTTTACTACATACGGCACCACAGGCGACACTGATGATACATGGAATGAATATGGAGCACCGGTGGAATGAGATGGCGGGGGAAACCGGAGAACCCGGAGGAAACCCGCCCCAGCGCCGCTTCGTCCACCACAAATTCCACATGTGGTGCCTCGGATCGAACCCGGGCCGGTGTGTGTGTGTGTGTGTGTGTGTGTGTGTGTGTGTGTGTGTGTGTGTGTGTGTGTGTGTGAATTGCTCGTTTAAATATATAGATACTTATGGGTGGTGTAATAGCTTAGGCGGTAATGTCAGTGGCCCTCATTCGGGAGGTCGCCGGTTCGATGTCCGTGACCACCCTTCCTGACCCATGAGATTTTCGGAGGTTTCCCTGGGTCGTCAGGAGAATGCTGAGGATTTCCATATCCTCCGAATTTCCTGTCCCTCCACTTCGCTGCATTAATCATTTCATTTCGCCCTACATCTCGTTAGGTGCCCTTCAGGGTTGGAAGGGTTGGAAGCGTCGGCGAGCGTCGCGGCAGCAGCACGGCAGGGGGCACAAATGCGCTCTGGAAATCTCGTCCTCAGGATTGGAAGGCGAGCCACTGGTTTCCGGGCCCACCATGGGATGGTACAAGCCTGAGGGAGGGGGGGGGGAGCTGATTTACGAGTCCACACCCCCCTAGGGAGTATGACCCCGAAGGGGTGGGTGAGGAACCGAGCTGAGCCATCTTCCACCGGGGTACTTCTAACTGGGAAAACTGTTCAAACATGGTGTAAATGATGGCAGAATTTTGGTGTGGAAAAAACCAAATACTGAGCTTGGGCACAAACCATTCAAGGCACAATGAAGTACAGTGGCGGAGGAATTACGGTACGGGGATGTATGGCTACATTTGGTGTTGAGCAACTTCTTTTTGTTGTAGGTAACATGGATAGATTTCAGTACTTGAATATCCTAAAGGAAAATCTGCAAAACAGTGTTGATAGCTTCTATTTAGACCCAGATTACTACCATCAATAAGACAATGACCCTAAGCATACAGGGTAATTATTATGTGGTTGTTATACCACACTCTCCATGTTCAAAGTTCCCAGCACTGACCTTAATGCAATTGAACATCTTTTTAGAAAGAATGTCAGAAAACATAAAATGCAAACGGCTCTGAAACAATATCTACAACAAAAATGGCAAAATATTACACTAGTCTCAGAGACTACCAAAAGATTGGTTTATTGTATGCCAAAGAGATTAACAGAAGTGGTACATACAGGAGGAATGCCTACAACCTATTAACACTGTTATTATATTTATGTAATTTGTCATTTTCTATGAATGCATGAGTACTTTCTCCCAATTGCGTGAAGCCAGCTGGTATAAAATTTGTATTTACTTTTTGCAGAAGAGTAATTTAGCTAATCCTTTTATACATACTGAATAGGGAGGAAACACCATACTGTTAGTTTACCAAATAACGTCTCTGGTTTTGATCTTTAGTACCAATAAATAAAGCTATTGTAAATAAACAATGGTCTATGAATACTTTTTGCCATGACTGAATGTACTTAACGTAAGTAGCATTTGCTTGCCCTAATCGACTATTCGGAAAAGATACATACTCTATCAAAAGTTTCAGCTGTGAAGCACACAAGACTTGCAGTGCAATATCCGCAGGCAAAACAGCCATGGCTTACAGGAGTGCTGTGTCGATGTACCGCACAGCCCCATGGAGTATACCGCAAATTTTGCAACTGGAAAATACATTTTCTGCCGGAACGCCTCTTTATCAGGCTAGTTTTTTCTGTCTTCCTTGTTTAATTTACAATGAAATCTTTGATACGTACAATTTATTTAGAGACGACCTTACCAATGATGCATTAACACCCGTAACAATGCTCAGGTGTATTTTTCTGCCTGCCGGCAATTCGAATGAAGGTGAACACCTGCAAAAATGCTTGGCAGTTCGTTTACTCTTCCCACTTATTACAATGGGACTGATGTCCCAGATTGCACTGCGATTTGTATAGTGAAAATACACCGAAAACAAAAATACCGGTGTCTCGGCTTCCTCTCCCATAGGATACCTATTCCCCGGGAGAAAGTTATTAAATTTTAATGTGTAACGACTGACTTAGGTCTGTCGTCCGCTCAACGATCAGTTGCCTGGAACGGGATAATGAAACAGGAATACAAGAGACCAAATCGATATCTGAGATGGAATGTCTCTCACCCCAAATGTATATGACAATAATCTCCTAAATTCAATTATGTTGATATGTGTACGTGCGTTCTTATGATATTACAGTTTAGGGAATTAATATTTTTGTGTTTGTTAAATATTCTGCTGTACATAAGATTTCCCAGCAAAGCTATGTTAACAGGCTGAAATTGTCAATTTTAAGCGCAGTTACACTATGTTTATGGCCCAGAGACCTTATAATGCATGAAGTTGTATAGAGGGAAATATAGTTTCTTCTTTTATTTCTCAAGGTTATACATGGCTAGTGAGCCAATCACCCAGAAAAGTTAGACATTCCGGGAACGTACTGCGAATGATACTGCACCACGTGATGGGAAAATGAACCTATAGGAATTCGACTCCATCAAATAACACTATGAGAACCGTTAAAATACCAATAATGAAAAAAAGATTCAGGGGAGGCGTTGAAGTAGGGGTAACGTGTATGAAAACTGTAGAGTCCTATATAGAAACACTGTCTACTAACGACATGACCGACGCAAAATCCGCACTGCCAGAAATCAGAATTTGCCGCAAATAAGGTAATTATTAAAATGCAGGGGCGTGTCGTGAAATTTCGATGTAGGTAAGCAATAACGAAATATAAATGCTGACGCTTTCATGGCCGGCGGCATTAGCATCATTGTTAAAAGCGAAACATGTCCCGTGGATTTTTAGAAAAGAAACAACAAACTCAACTGTCATTTAAAATGCAGATTCATTCTCCTGTTTTGCTTAGCAAAATCGTCAATGACGTCGTCGATTGACCAAACTGCCAAATAAGACAACCTATCTTGAACTGTAGATCTCACAAATGTTTTTATTCTCTTGAGAGCGGAGAAGCTTCTCTCCGCAGAAGAAGAGATTGCGGGTATCGTTAATGTTAGTTCACAAAATTTTACAATCTCAGAGTATACCGCCTCCAGTTGATTTTCTTTTATGAGCCTCAATAACTCACCGACACTACTAACGCTGTTAAAGCTTTCCTTTGTATTGAACACTACAGACAATTAGGAATGCAGAGCTACTGCATCAAAGAAAGTCCCATAGTTAACAATAAGTGAATCGAAAGCACTGGGGTTGGAGCACCGACACTGTATTGCGAATTACATAAGGACGTAATGTACACATAAACTGCGATACTCACATGCTATAACTATAATATGATGAGACAACGAACATTTGTTACATTGTAATAAATGATAACGGTCACAAGGGTTTCTTAACTTATACATACTGTGTGTGCATGTGTGTGTGTTTTATCCCTAGTACTTCAGGCCTGTTACAATGTAAATATATCGCAACTCCTTATACTGAAGTGCACCTCATTTACTAATGCAACTTTGCTGGGTTGGAAAATTGAAGTAAATAATTACATAAGCTATATAAGCAACCAGATTGTTCAGAACTTGCGGAGGCATAAGTTGGTTCAATAACTTCAGTAATAATATTACTGACATGGGAAGAGCTTACCTAAGTGCATTAAAGATATTAAATGGCCAGTTTTCATAGCTACCTGACCCAGTTCCTGTGCACGAGGGCAAATGTGAGAGACGTTTCCTGGATCCGAGCAGCAAATGAAATAGAATAGTATTTAGTCTTCATTTTGAATTGGTCCGTTGTCCAGAATATTGGACAAGATAGGACGTCAACGCTGACTGGAATCTTGAAACTCACAAATAGTAATGAATCTGCATCTACTGATACGTGATAGATCACAAGGTGGAAGGAAAGCATTTCGAAACTTGGAGTTCATATGATTATATTTTCGGGTTTTCTGAAGAATTAATGCTATTTAATTGTAGTGACTGGTAGAGGAAATAACAAAATAGATCTCTTTGCATGTTTTGAATTTCAAGTTAACTTTTTTAAAGAAGCATAAATGTACCCTCAAGTTCTGAAACATTTTCCAAGAATTAGCATTACACAAATGTATACAAATGATTTCACGGGCCCACCACTCTGTTTTAAGCAGTCTCCGCTCTCATTACCAAGTTATGGAAGACAGTCTCAACATTGCGGGCGTGATATTTGGTCGTCATCTCCAGTAGCATGAAGTTCAGCCGTTAGTTCACGTTTACAGAGGGTCAAGCAAATATTCAGCCTTTCAAATAAATCCATAGAAAATAATCAGTTGGTGTAAACTTTGGGGTTATTGCTTGTCTTTGAGGGTTGCTGATAATTCCGTCGATTACAATATTACATTAAGACCAATTTTCACATCACTGCTGCTCATTTCTTGCAAAACACCATTGTCAGTTACCCTCGCCATCTCACACACTTTTTCCGCCACACGGATCCTAAGCAAGCAATGCACCTATCGTAAACAAAACAGAAAATAGCGGAAATATGGCAGATTACTTATAGGAATAGGAGAGATGCGGAGGGGGTTTGGCAAGAAAGCCATGCTTATTGTATCTATGCCCACAAGGGGACACCCCCGTGCGGAAAGATGAGATGATAAGAGACAACGGGCGGTCAGATCCAGACTAACGAGACAGACATTGACAGAGGTCCTTAAGGTTTCCCAAGTTTGATGACACCTCGAAATCTTTAGGTCTTCCGGGAGCAACTCAGGGGTATCTCAGCTCGGGATCCAACGCCCCAGATGCCGCCCATTTTGCCACCTGGATCCCATGGACGAGGGACGCAAAGAATTCCTGTGAGCAATCATCCCTGCCAAGCTGTACCTAACGCCTTCGTTGACACTTGCGATCCTGAAAGAACCCGAAATTCCAGCACTCGCCTGGTGACCCGAAGTCACCCCCGAAAAAGCCCATGGGTCGGGAAGGTCGGCCACGGGAATCGAACCACGCTCCCGAATGCGAGCCTCACACGTTACCACGGAGACATCTCTCTCGGTGATTACTTATAACTTAAATGTTGCACGGCAATCTTTTTATGTCCACAACAACATAAAAGATACACTAACCCACACGTTAACTGTTCTCTTCAGGTTCCTTCGAGGCATCCGTTAAAGCTGGGGATACGTCTATGCAATATCTATTACACATTGGTTGATATTGTATTATATTCCCTTTGAATGAGAACCCCTTTTCTGAAGTGGATTCAATAATGAAGACTGACTGTTCCTACGATAAAGGCTTCCAATGCAGCTCTGATAAACAGACAGTCTGCTACAATACTGACATCGAAATGAATATTTAAACGTAGAGTATCCCGAGCTCTTCCGTTACCTAGTGCCGTTAATCTTAGTGGGCGTTGAGGTTATTCGCTCGATAGATAGCACCATACGAATGAATGCTGATATAGTACTTTGTTGCGTCGTAGGAGTTAGAGGGCTTCTTCAACATACACCTAAATATGCTTCTGCAACTTCTGTTGTGATACGATACTGCTGATATGAACATGAGGCTAACGCGGAGGGGTCCAAGAGGTTTGTTTATATCAAGTCCGGTTTTAAGGCTATATCGATTATAACACTACCATGTACCGCTAAAAATACAGTTGAAACTTTATACATATATGTATTTGGGTAGCTATTGTTCAACGCTTGTGTTTTTACTTATTGCATTGCACCAAGAGAGATATCACTAACTGCACAGAAAATGCTCGAAATAGAAGAATGGATGCTGCTGGCAATGAAATGAGTTCTGTAAGGGAGCACTAAGAAAACCTTGCAGATGACTGAAGTTTTTCACAGAGATATTTGGGGGTATATTCACTTTTTATAAACTTGTAAATAAACCCTCATTATCCTTACTTATGGTTCAGTAACTTAGTGAGAGATACTGAACCACATAGAATACCTAGTCCGTGGGTGATACTTCAACACATGAGTCAGATACCGATGTAATGGTTCAGGCATGTTTTAAAGCCGTGTTGTTTTCCGTTTCCACAGCAAAAATGTGCAGCCAGAGGAAAGCGCGAAACTCAATAGACACATGCATCTTCAAGAATGTTTTGCCAAACTTTCAGGTTTTACTTTGTCATCACCAGGGCCCAGATTCTAATACTATCTTTTAATTGTTGCATACCTATCCTTATCATGTGTCCCAAATTATGAAAATGTATATTTACAACGCATTTTAGCGATTTTCTATTTTAGGCCATCTTTGTATATTTTATTTCATTATTTTGGCTTTCTCTTGGCCTTTGCATTCTTATTTACTTGTTTTGTTGCATTTACATTCGGTGTATAAAGTTTATGTTACTGACATTTTTACATAAAGATAACTTTTTAAACATCTGAAATTCCACTATTCAACTAGTGAATAAAGAGTACATTCCTTACTCGCATTTGTGTATAATGGTTAGTTTGGAAAGGGTTGCTTGGGTGGCTATTGTCAGGGGAGTGGGTATCGTTCATGTCCTAAACTAGGGATACCGACAGGATTGGCCAATGCCGTTAAGTGGAGGACCCTATCCTGAACGGGAGGTGGTGTTGAAGACCGTCTTCTCTGACAGGTTTTCCCGAGCTTTTCCTCAGTCCCCATAACTATCAAATGCCAGAGACGTATCCTAAATCTAAGCCCTTCCCACATTTCGTTTCCCAATTGTCATTTCATTTCATGTGTCATCGGTGTTCACCATTGTGGTTCTGTATGTGATAAAATCGGACGTTAAACACCACTTTAATGAGAGAGGTCAGTTTTACAAATTTGGCGTTATTGAGTGCGTACAGCCAGGTTGTTGTTATCAAAGGCTCTCAAGTCCTCTTCATTAACAATGAATTTTCTACAATCTCAGAACTGAAAAGAATTAATGCTACAGATTTGTAAGAACTGCTTCAGAAAGGATTTTCTTAATTTTCTCTTTAGATTATATGGAGAAAACATCTTATTGGAATTCACCAAAAACCAACGTGACATTTTTCTTCCATTACGGCATAGCCTGGTTATATTTGTTGATATTCCATCTGTTACGTTGCATTAGTACCACCAACTATTCGTAAAACGTAACCATGGTAGAACATAGTAGAATACAGAAAAAGAATATGGAACAGAATATCTTTTTTATGAACTTTTAAAATTATTTCATAATTATTCTTATACCTACTTTTCGCACTTGTATGGCGGTTATAACATGTATAAATTAATTTATAACTTTCTGCATTAAATAAATCTCAATTTTAACTCATTTTTGTAATTATTATGTTACTTTGGAAAAAATGGTGATTTTATAGATCATTGCAAACATAGTTTTAGGCAATGATCAAAATCCGGGCCATCATTACCTCAAACCTGAACATTTCTTTCGTATTACCGCACATGTTTATAGTAATTCCAATTAATTTTTCTAACAATTTAAGTAAAATTTGCCAACATCTAGTGTTTATAAGACTACCTATTCAATAGCCATCGTGAAGTGGCCGCCTGTGAAGTAGCACCACCAGGTTTTACCAGTTATTTACTTAAACGATCGACCGAAAAAGCTCTGCCGCGCGTTCAATACATGGTGCAAAATCATAAAATGCTGCAACACAAATTCACTTATTACTTTCTCTACCATGTAGGTAGATAATAGGTGGAGAAGGTATTACGGGATGTCGGGGATGTAATTGTAAAACATGCAGGTGATACGGTGTACCTCCTATGACTTAAATCTTAATTGCTGTATTAAAATTTCAGATGAATTGAACTGAAATGGTGGAATTTACAAATGTCACAAATGAGTATTCTTAAAGGCAGACGTCTAGGAAAACCCCTCTAATTTATTTTGTTCCAATGACATTTCTTCAAAGCTTTCAGTAGTTTCAACAATGTCGTCTGGGAAGCCAATTAGTATTGGACGTTTGCCTTTGCACGGACTGCACAGACAATTTTGTTTCTTCTTCGAGCTGTCAGATTTGTATACAATTAAACCTACACTAAAGCAACCAAACTCATGAATTCCGCAAGCTTTTTAAAATGGTATTCCTTCTTTGTACATTTCAATATCAAGTTTTCTGATTCCCACTACCGTGGATATGGGAATAACATCTGCAGCCACTTTTTGTACTATTAGTGAGTCTAATTTGCCGCCTGCTTATGCAATGGCAAAGAATTTACTCTGCAAGTAGCGCAGCAGGTAGACATGGGCGCCATATGTTATTATATTTTAATAGGCTTACGTAGCAGCACCAATGTGCTGAAAATAGTAAGGTGAACAAGAGACAAAACACGCAACCTTAGCTTGATTGTTTTACTTTCTACACAAACAATGACCACGTCAATTACTTCCCCACATCCACTGGTTCAAAAGACTGTGAATAAAATAAGTCCACTGAACGTTGGGAATAGGTGGCACGATGCCCACTTTCAGTATCCAAAACGCATTCACACGATCTTCTCAACTCACTCTTCTACAAGTATTCTACTTCTTGTTAATTCAGATAAACTTTCAATTCACATATACGCACAGTTCGTTATAGGAGGCATAGGTAAAGTGATAGCTTGGATTTCAAAAGAGCATATGTGGCTTTCAGCTCGCCCCCCTCCCTCCCCCGCCAAAAAGACACCGATTTATCAATTGACAAATACATAAATATTTGAAGATTGAAAACCACTAACAAGAAATATCTCGAAAATGCTTATCTCCACAAACAAATTTTATTTCACACAAACTGTATACATTAACCAGATCTACATTTTCTTGTGTAGTAAGATATTATACAGAGGTCATCCAGAATGAAGAGGACTTCAATGGATATTCTGAGAAAATTCAAGATAGTATAGGTATATTTCATTTGTCATGCATATTCCTTAAATATGTCGTACCTATTTTATCTAAATAGTTTTCTGAGGGGAAAAAATAGAAAATTCTTCCATGTAAAGGATACTTTAGAGAAGAGGTATTTTCTTGAAGATCTTTGTAACGCATCCTTAGAGTATGGTGAAGTTTGGTGTTTAACCAACTTTTCGCTTTTGAGTTATGCTGTTCAAGATACATGCGCGCGGTCGCCCATGGTTATTTTACAAAATATTCCCCTTTTAGATTCAAGGTAACTCAAAACATGTATTTCCGATGAAATCTTGAAATCAAAATTCTGGGTAGGCTCCAATAATTTCTGTATTTACTTTAATTAAGTAGTAGAGAAAATAATAAACTAACAAACCCGTCACAAACAATATTATGAGCGGTTCTAAGGAAAAACTAGTTCAGCCTTACAACAATGTTACTGAGGAGGAAGTATAACGCATTTAACCGAGCAAGATGGATCCGCGGTAACGTGTGAGGATCGCATCCCGGTGGCTTTCCGGGTTCGATCCCTGGTAGCCGCCCACCCTGACCATCGGTTTTCCGTGGATTTTCCTTGGCGAATCACAGGGTGGTGTCTTCTATAGAGGAAACAGCTTATTGGAATATTCAAAAGTGTTATTGCAGAAGAAGATTTGCCGAAGGCAGGGTAGGTAGATTCATCGTGTGTTGCTTTGTAAGGATATGCAAGCATTATTATCGTTGGAAAGCATGTAACATTAATCCTGTGATGTTTAAGGTTAGAAATAATGCTTTTATTATGTAGGTTGACTACTGCTCTTTTGTGTAATGTCCACTGCAGTTTAGTGTAATGTCGGCGATACTGAATTCTTGGGAACTGCCGACAAGCTCTCCTCTCTGCCATTTCCTCTCATTTCGTCTCCCTCTTTCATGTTAACAGATATTCTGTTTATTGAAGCAAAGATACAGAAAAGGCATACAAATCATAGACTAAACCGTAGCGCAACAGCCCATGAAGGGCCAAGGCTTGCCGCCCAGCCGCTGCATCCCTCACCTCTGCCCGGTACAGGCATCATTGGTGGGGTGCAGTACTGGAGGGTGGGACATGGTCAGCGCCCCGAGCGCTCCTGGCCAGTTATGCAGCCTAGTAGTACGGATCCACTATCTTACAGCATTATTAGAGTACAAAATGTTGAAATACACGTTCATTGTCTTCCAGACAAACCTTGTCGTACTTTCAAAGCCATTTGGTTTTTTGCTTATTTCAGCTTCTCCCCTGAGTATGTGTGCTGAAAGAGATATTTCAAGTCAATAGGATTGCATATACCATAGGCTTCAGGTAGCAACATAAAAATAAATCAAATGGGGCCAGGTGAGATGAGCGCATCGGTCAGGCAATGGATCCACCCCGACCTATTCAGTAAGCACCGAATATAGATGTCAAAGGAGCACGGATTCATTCCGGAAAGTGAAACGGCGCCCCGTCATGTCGAAACTACATACATCCCTTGTCTGAAATTAACAGGAAGTGGGAGTAGTAGCTCAGGTTGCAAAATATTAGCCAACTACTGTCGCTGCAAGAGGTATTGCTCCAGAAGGAAGCCATTCACAATCCCTGTCCACACATTATACCCAATCTTATTTGATGTGATCGTACAAACATAGCATATGGGGAGGGGTTCGAAAGCCCAACCATGGAATTACGGGGATTAAACAACCCATCACGTGTGAAACATGCTTTGTTTGTGAATAACGCACGGTTTTCAAAATCTGGTTGGAATTCAGTTCGACTCAGATACCAATTACAAACAAAACTTTTGCCGTAATGAATAATGAGGCATGAGAAAGCATGTAAGTCTTGAAGCAATGGGCCTCAAGTAATTACACTGAAACCTTTGCAGTACAAAGAATGCAGAACAAGAGAGGCCAAGGGTCTATGACAGGCAGTTAAAATCCGGTCCGAGTGCTGTCTAGAAACGCCAAAAGTGTGTACCAGGAATCGGGTTTGGGGCGTTACCTATGACGTCCTTGTCTAAAGCCCAGTGACAGTTCAACCATATTTTCTCCTTTCCTGGCTTTGCGCTTAGAAATTACTGTGTCTAGTAATGTGCAACTCATCGGTTTGGAAACACTTCCTGGTAAACCACTGAGCCGCATTATCAGAACCAGACGCCACCCCGTACGTCATATGCATGTCCAGAAATTCAATCCGTGTGTAATGTTTCACAGCTGTCGAGTTAAATTTCACTACCCTGCATGTAAGCAAGCAAGAACTGTAATGCTCTCAGAGGTAGGTAATATAATAAGTGGATGAGTGAAATTAAGCATAACATGTCAACAATTAGAAGCAGGTATTAAAAAAAGAATTCCTGGTCTTGAGCAGTAATCAAATCAGTGAACACATGATGCTGAGCTCTAGAAATTAACGAATTCAGTTCAAAAGAATAAACCACCTTGATTTTGACCATTAATGACAAACCCCTCTTGCAATATCTCTACTACGTATAGTAAGTAGAGGAAGTATTGTATTCCGTCCAAAAATTCGATGTCGAGATTTCACCGCAAGTGTTTTGAGGCCTCCTGAATTTAAATAAATAAATAAATAAAAAAAAAAAAAAAAAAAAAAAAAAAAAGAAGCATTTTTTAGAAAAAGGTCCGCGCGCGTGGACAGCATAACTCAAAAACGAAATGTCAGTTAAAATCAAAGTTGGTATTTAAGTTTAACAACCTTTAAGGATGCGACACGAATATTTTGAAGATAATTCCTCCACTCTAAACTACCCTTCACATGGAAAATTTTGATTTTCTCGAAAATGTACTATAACGATTTTGATTAAAGTGCCATATGTTTAAGATATTTTTATGACAAATAAAATTTATATTTTGAATTTTCTGGCTATACCCCATGTAGTCTTGTTTACTCTGGATGACTTTAGCATAAATGGTAAACTCTAAGAGATAGACCAAACCGTATTATACAAAAAATGTAGCTCTTGCTAAAACACAATTGATGTCCTAATAAATTTCTTGTAGAGTGAATCATTTCGGAGATATTCCTTCTTATTTGTGTAAGTTGTGGAAAATTTAACTTTCATCAAGTGGAACATCGTTATTCATTTTTTATATGTTAGCCGTCCAAAGAGAACGGAATTTGAAAGCTTTAAATGATTTGACTATCGCTCAAAGACTACTGTATTCCCATATTCCCCTTGCACCTACAAGGAAATAAGCAATAAGATAATTTCCGCAAATGTTCATCTCAACTAACACGAAGATATAGGAATAAGAGTTTGTAAGAATGGTTAGTACACGAGTAGAGAAAGTCTTGTGAGTGCAACACATCAGATTTTTTTTCTTTTCCTTTGACATGTTTTATTGGCGTTTTTCTGTACTTTTGGGGCAATAAACCAAATAACTATAACATTAATGACACATTTATTCAAGATTCACATGCCTAATTACTTCAACCCTTTCCTGTAAACTCGACCATTATCTTGTAATAAGTTTGTAATTTCGTGGGCTATGAGGTCCCTTTCTGCTTGACGCAAGTGTAAGCAATTGGACTTCTAAATTGAATAAATTTTTTCTATGCAGCGCGTTTACATATCTTTACTTTTCCTATCCTCTTTGAAAAGTTTGCAAAGGGAATAACCTTCAGGTTTATTGATCTAGGCCCCAGGGTGTAGAAAGCTCCATAATAAGCCTTTGGGTTTGCGCTCCTGTGGTCGTCCTTTTCACTTTTGAAGTTACCGGAATCGGATGGATGAGACTTTTCTCCTTTTCTACTTGATATAGCAGGAGGTCGGCACGTAGTATGGGGAATCCCCAAGTCTCGATTTTCCAAGACGACTGGACATCAACGTGTAGTTTTTTTTAAGATTAGTAACTCCTGTTAATGCTCATTTACGCACGTCACACCACGTGAATCAGCCGTCTTATGTATGTTGGAATTTATGAAATTTGTTAAGCTAAGTTTGCTTTAGTTCGTCAACGAACAGATCGTTTAAGCATTTAGATATACGAAAGCCGGTATGTGAGCGGTTCCAGAAACACAAGGTACTTCAGATTCAAGTCCACTAAGTAAAAGCTGCCTCAGTTTTCTAGGCGAGTTTATAAATTCTTGCCACACACTTTACTTTCCTACTTACTTCCGAAATCCTCCGATGAAAATACCGCTTATCACATGAATCTAATATCAGATATAAAATCGCAAGCGATACGCTAGGATGGACATAATAAACACAGGTCCCAAAACTACAAATAATCGCATTTGATATAGCATACTTAATAGCCTCTTAACGTTTGATCAACAGTTATGTGGCTTGGCACAGTGATTGAAGCGTAGGGTTCTGGTACCTAGACACAAATGCGTGTGTTTTCGAGGCCACCCATGGGAGTGCGGATCTTTGGCCCATGTGTAAGACCAGCCCATTCAACATTCATGAGGAATAAGTGAAGCTACAACAGATGACGGAAACCGCAATCTGGCTGGGAGAAGCATGATGCTGACTACAACTCCGGATCGGCTGAAGATGTTCCAGCTCTGCCGGAGGCGTGAGGCTGGCAATTAGGTTGATTGGCTCAGTGCCACTAGGGCTGTCGTACCATAGATTATCATTATTTGATCAATTACTAAAATGCCTCATTGAGGCCCACAGCCATGCAACGACTTAAATCACAAGAACTGGGATGCATTAAAAGAGAAGGTTTACAAAACAAATCCATACACTTTAGACGAACTTAAAAATAACATTGTTGTCATTTCTCAGAGGAAACAGCAGAACGTACTGGTCAATTTCCTAAGCAGTCACCAGAAACACTTGAACAACGAAGGGAAGCGGTTCCAATGTGTTCCTGCTTGACATACGCTGGCCATGTACTTTTCTTGTCAAGTGTTGATGTTATGTGTGTTAGAAATAACTTATGCGACAAATCGTACTATAGGCATTTACTGAAAACTTCTGTCATCCGCACCACCAACACAGCAACCAGCCTCGCCGGCCGGCCGCACGCCGCGAAAACGGTCCCGTCAAGAGTCGCTCACCTAGGCATTGCTAAACGTTATTGATCAACATGAAATAGGCGGCGTATAATTGGAATAATCTTTCTGAAACATTTTATCCAACAAAATCCTAGACTATAAACCTTCTCAATAAACAGTTACATCTGTGCTGCTCAATGTTTAAATCTTTCAGCAGTATCTATCAAATATATCTTCTCAATAACGCCCACAGTTCCCGCGTATCGATTTCTTTAAGATTATATTTCTGCTGTTCTATCTGCAACTCAGAATGATTATCCCGATATTGTAAAAAGCGCTTTCGAACTATACTCCTCTGAAAACGTATGTAGCCTGCACTAGTACTTTTAATAATTAAAAGAAAAACAAAACCCCAGCGCAACAGCCGATGAAGGACTAAGGCTTGCCGCCCAGCCGCTGCATCCCCCATCTCTGCCTACCACAGGCGTCATTGGTGGGGTGTCGTACTGGTGGGTGGGACATGGTCAGTGCCCCGAGCCCTCCAAGCCAGTTATGCCGCCTTCTCGACCTGGGGCCGCTACTTCACCATCATGTAGCTCCTCAATTTGTCGTCCCGAGACCTAGTGCACCCCGTGTCAGACCTCCCAGCGGGGGGAAAATCCCCATGCCGGTACCGGGGATCGAACCCGGGTCCTCCACGCCAGAGACAAGCGCGTAACCAGCTGCGCTACGAAGGTGGTCATGCAGGAAATAAGGAACTCATTTGTTTTAAATTTACCGCTCTAAAGGGGTGGTTTCTCTTATCCAGAGAGTAGTA
This sequence comes from Tenodera sinensis, assembly GCA_030765045.1. Taxonomy (NCBI): domain Eukaryota; kingdom Metazoa; phylum Arthropoda; class Insecta; order Mantodea; family Mantidae; genus Tenodera; species Tenodera sinensis. The sequence continues at coordinate 122,843,365 of CM060964.1, read as the reverse complement.
GTAGCTAATCAGGGTTTTTAAATAATACCAGAACATTGCATTGTTGTGAAAGTCTATTAAGAACAGGAGAAGCTACTAATTCTGCTGAAATCACCTCCTATAAAACCAAATGTAATCAGGGTCTGTACATAATAGCGGAATGCCAAATCGATTTCATTCAAATCTGGTAAACTGAAAAAGCATTATTGATCTTTTTTTCCAGCCAGATTAGCATTCTGTCGCATTGTGAGCTCTATTAGCTAGCGTCGCCTTATCCATTAGACCTTGCATTCCGTCTGATACCATAATGACTGCATATGCAAATGAATAAATTCATATAGTAACGACCAAAGCGGAAATAATTCGCTAAGCTTAAGCTGTAGAATTCGGAAGAGATTTCGATACTACTGGGTCACAGGTTGTGAAAGTTGGCTCTTGATCCGTGTATTGCCAATTACACATTCTTATACACAAAATACGAAATAAAAAGAAAATGAACTCTGGATTTTTATTCCATCCAACAATAACTCGAGTTTTTCGGAACGTATGACAAATTCGTATGAATTGAATTCCACGTGGTTTTGGACTTTACCTTCAGTTATAGACCACACATTAGTCCAATATTCCTGCATCAGTGGGCTTGTTCAAAACAAAGGATTAGTGAAATCATACTCATCTACCAATTCTATCCGCAACAGTTTTAGAACAAAATCGTCTCACTTTCCATCTTTATACGGGAGGATTAGGTTATTTAGATACTGCTATGTTACTTATGTAGTGTGTATAAAATTACGAAATATGACTTATAGCTTCTTCGATTTTACTTTTAATTTTACAAAAGCTGCTGGGGCAAATCATACGATACTACATAGTGTTCGAGAAATTTATTATTCAGATATACAGATATACAGATATACAGAGTATGACAAAAGTTAATTTCTAACGACAGCTTATTTTAATATTTACATATTCCGAAACTCAAACTTTTACCTAGAACCACGTAGAAATTTTACTCATTTAGCTCTTTCCTTTTCATTAAATTATTCAACTTGTTTACCTGAAAAGTAAAACTTTTTTGAATATTGCTAAGTACCATATTGGACGAGTTATCTAGAACAGTTTGGAAACATTTTTTCACAAAATTCAAATAGTAAACACAAGCTTTTAAGTGATACATGTTTGCATATTGTGTACACTCAAATTTTTGTTTTGTCCTGTACCACAGCTAAATGTCTTGAACAGTTGCTAAGGATGAATTAACATTTTACCATTCTGATTCGAATGAACATACTGAAATGATACGCATTCATTTATATTAACATACACAACATTTCGGAATATTAGCACAAACATTTGAATCTAGGTTAAGGCGCTAGATGCAATTTACAGTCCTGCAATTTATCACAAAGGTGCTGAATACGAGGGTTTTGCAATTCTTCCACTAGTTAGCGCCGTTAACCAGTGAACATACGGTCACGCCTGCTGTAGGAGTAATCTATGCAAAAGGTTTTTCTAATGCAGAAGGAATGTGGCCGTTAATGAAGCATACCTTTCTTTTGTATCATTAGATATTTGGCATTAGTTGTTCCTGTAGTTCTCTTATTTGCAGCTACCGAATGTCCAATCGCTAATGGTGAAGTATGAAAATAGACTTGTTTTGTTGCGAATTACGAACTTGGTAGGAATTAAAATATATAAACCGAACGGAAAACATTATTTCCAATTATTACCAACTTTCTACACGCCAGAAGCAAGATAGAAGTGTAGTGGTGTTGGTGGTGGTGGTGGTGGCGGCGGCAGCGGCGGCGACGGTGGTGGTGGCGGCGGCGGTGGTAGTGGTGGTTGTAGTAGTGGTGGTGTTGGTGGTGGTTGTAGTAGTGGTGGTGGTAGTGGTGGTTGTAGTAGTGGTGGTGGTAGTAGTGGTGGTGGTAGTAATGGTGGTGGTAGTGGTAGTGGTGGTGGTGGTGGCGGCGGCGGTGCTGGTGGTTGTAGTAGTGGTGGTGGTGGTAGTAGTAGTGGTGGTAGTAGTGGTGGTGGTGGTTGTAGTAGTGGTGGTGGTGGTAGTGGTGGTGGTAGTGGTGGTGGTGGTAGTGGTGGTGGTTGTAGTGGTGGTGGTGGTAGTAGTGGTGGTAGTGGTAGTGGTGGTGGTAGTAGTGGTGGTGGTGGCGGCGGCGGTGGTGGTGCTGGTGGTTGTAGTAGTGGTGGTGGTAGTAGTAGTGGTGGTGGTAGTAGTGGTGGTGGTAGTAGTGGTGGTGGTGGTAGTAGTAGTGGTGGTGGTGGTAGTGGTGGCGGCGGCGGTGGTGGTGGTGGTTGTAGTAGTGGTGGTGGTAGTAGCGGTGGTGGTGGTAGTGGTGGTGGCGGCGGTGGTTGTTGTAGTAGGGGTGGTGGTGGTGGTGGTGGCGGCGGTTGTAGTAGCGGTGGTGGTGGCGGCGGTGGTGGTGGTGGTTGTAGTAGTGGTGGTGGTAGTAGCGGTGGTGGTGGTAGTGGTGGTGGCGGCGGTGGTTGTTGTAGTAGCGGTGGTGGTGGTGGTGGTGGCGGCGGTTGTAGTAGCGGTGGTGGTGGCGGCGGTGGTGGCGCAGGTTGTAGTAGTGGTGGTGGCGGCGGCGGTGGTGGTGGCGGTTGTAGTAGTGGTGGTGGCGGCGGTGGTGGTGGTGGTGGTAGTGGTGGTAGCGGCGGTGGCGGGAGACGGCCTGACTGACGTAGAATTATGTGGCGCCTCATCATAAATTAAATTATACCAGACTTGCTGCTTATTTGTCAATGACACATGTGGGCGGTTGACCCAATTACCACAGGTTCTTGTCTGTAGATATGATTTAAATATGTATTCGTGTACTACACATTTCAAATGAGTACATTTTCATCCATTTCCGTGATATATTCACAAAGGTTGGTGAAGCTAAATGAATTTTCAGCATATAACAAGTTTTCAAAAGAAACTTTATAGTTTTATAAACTTATATTCTGCTGTTTCCTCGAAAGCCTGTAATGTTACTCTTTGTCAATAACAAAAATTCTATCCATATAAGCTGAGAATGCAAATTCTTCACATTTCCTGCACTCACATGACTTTCTCTACGCTTGTACTAAGCATTTTTACAAACTCTTATTCCTATATCTTCTTCATGTTAGTCGAGATAAACATATGTAGAAATTACCTTATGTTTATTTCCTTGCAGGTACAAAGGGATTATGGGAATACAGTAGGTTCTGAACGATAGTCAAATCTTTTAAATATTGGAGATTCTGTTCTCTTTGCCCGGCTAAGTTATAAAAACATGAATAACGATCTTCTATTTGACGAAACTTCAAGTATTCCAAAACTGACACAAGTAACAAGGAATGCCACAGCCTTGGTAATTTTTCATTATTCACAGGATTGCTACCGCGGTCACTACCACCATTATATTTTAAATGATTTGGTTATCTAAAACTAGCAAATTGTTGACGTGTACGGTTCTAGGCAATTGCCAGCATGTTAGAATGTAGATTTACTAATTATTACGTTCAAATTTCAAGCACTTAATCTTGAACAACTCATTTAACTTTGGCTTCAGTTTGAACCAATCACGTGGTCTGACAAACTACTGACGAAGATATACTGTTACACTTGATGCTCAATTTGAAATGACTTGCAACGGTTTTCAAGTTTTCTTAGTAATCAAACTAAAACAAAAGCCGCCCACCGATATGGAATTAAATATCTGAGTAGATTCAACTCAGCCGTGGCATTGCGCATGCATGAATATGAATTAATGGACTACTGTTCACGCAAAGGTTATAGCAAATATTACGTGAAGTTACTTATATCTATCCCTGCCGTGGCACAGTGGACTAGAGAGTGGTAGCACTGGTTCCCAGCCACGGAATGTTCCATAGTTCGATCCCACCAATAGGCTGGGGCTTTTAAGTCCGGGTATTTTTCTAGTACTCCCTTCACTGGACTCCTAGTAGGAGATAGGGGTAGCACTATATATATTTAGGTCAAGATGCGAGGAACGTTGAGCACTCTTCAATCCCCGACATTGGCAATTTCACGAATACTTCGTTGCTGTAAGGTTAGTGAAATGACCTGTAGTTAACCCATTAGTTGCAGTAAAGCTTTGGCCCCCACCCCCTATAAACCTAACACTTGCAGACAATGTAAAAACTGGCATGTGGGCGGTCTGCCGCCAATCGTTTGAACTGTTGGAATGTGAGAATTTTGTTAGTTGTTCCCGTCGCTGCGGAGTGTAATAAGCGAATACAATATGCATTGGGATACGGGCGGCAAGCCGTCTGCCCGATTCTTTCTAAGCGTTTAGCTTATCTTTTTAACCACTCAGATATGCAGAGTGAGAGTGTCGTATGAGCATAAGGAAAAACACTGGAAATACCTTATCTAGGCCAATCAACCTAAGCGAGATTTGAACCCGAGCCCTTCGGCTTAAACATCGTTGTCCAACCTTCTTTCATATGTAAAAATGACTCACTTTGTCGCTCAACCCCCACTTTCATTGTTTTGTGCCTGAAGCATTTCCGTTTCACTCAGGTAACCAAGCAATAGAGAGGTTTGTTTTCGAGTCCTGTGGCTCGGCGAAAACTAGATGGTGGCAAATTCCCCAACCCATAATTCGCAAAGTTTGGGGCATCACTGGGTTAGAGACACGTTACCCCCAACAACAAAGAGCAGAGCTGTCCAATCGCCCATGCACACTGCAGCGTTCAGCCAAGACCAAGTAGGAAAAATAAAATGTACCTACTTGGGTGTATGAAGGCAACAAGAAAACCTTCCTTCATTGCTTTAGAGGTACACATCCTGTTTTCAATCCCTGCATTCGCAGAAAGCCAATAGGAGCCAGATTAGAAAACTTATCATCAAGTAAATGTGAGAATAACTGTATGAACTACACGTGTATTTGCATGCTATTGGCAAAATAAACAAAATGCAAAACTGTATCCGTATTCACAATAAAGCCCAAAAGAACGCCATGGTATGACTACAAGCCATTCAGACACAAGTGCATCGCAGAGCACAATGTTATCACCACGACAGGGAAGGGGAAAAAAAAAAAAAAAAAAAAAGACTCGCATTAGACCGGCGGATACATACATACACATACACACACCGTAAGCTGTGAAAAGGTTATGGTGCAACAATCACTGCCTGCGCAAGCAATGCATCAGGTGAGACGTGTTGGCCACAAAAATGTGCTCACAGTTCTCAGTGAGATTTAAAGGCAGAATTAAGAAGAGAATAATCCGAGAGTGTGCTTGTGATAGGTGTGTTGTGATGGGACAACAAAATGTGAAGTCTAACCGGGAGCACACAGGGATATCGGGAAAAACTGTCCGTCGAGTCCAAATCAATCATAATAGCTCCCTAAAGGGAGTGGCACGAATGTTCGATCCAGCGCATTTCTTCTATTTACCAAAGATTCGGAACGCAACGCTCACACCAAGGCAGAGAGGTCAAAATCCGTCACTAGGGAGATGCGGGGAAGAACAGGAGCAGGTATAAACTGCTTTACTTTGACCTGCAAGTTCAAACTAAAGGCAAAAGGTACAGCCATGGAAAAATGATTGAGCGTTGACATTTCGGTGTCGCATTGAACTCACCGAAGTGCACGAAGTTAACAGAGTTTGCTACAAATCAGACCTGTACACTGCGTGGCGAGTCACAGTGTATTAAATTATAATATACCTGTACTGACGAGGGGACAATTAAAATAACCATTCTTTGCTAACTTGTCCAGTAAGCACTCATAAATAAACCAAACATTGAGAGTTGAACTGTCCGATACAGTTCTGTATAAACAGAGTAAACGTTTCTCCGTGGTAGAAGTGGCTGTGTCAACGTACTGCGTTTGAAGTTCGGTAACAAAAACCTAATAAAACATCGGTCAGCGCTCCCTTAATTGCCGCACGTCTACCCCGAATCCCGGCATCTTTACAATGGTTAATAACCGTCCGTGCACTACCCGAGAAGGGAGCCTTATATTCAGCAGGCGAATAGAAATGGATCTCTTTCGACCTCTGCCAGGTCACACCCGTCTTCATTCTCTGTAAACAGACGTGAACAACCTGTCCATTTTCACGATACAATTTCGCCCACCTCCTCTCAGTGGACTTTGGAACACCACAAATGCTACCTGTCCTGGTGGCCGTATAACCCCGTGAAACCAGGGCGTGAACAGTGGCACGTTGATCCAGTACTTCTATAAATACATATAAGAAAGAAAATAAAAGGGAAGAAAAAGTATACACATCACCGAGGTTTGAAATTTTTATTGTAGAATGACGCACTCACTGGGAGCACTGCACAATTCAAGTAATCCCATGATGTATCATTATCACAGGGAAATATACCATGACGAGACACTGAACACAACCTGCCTTCTCCAAATACTGAAGTACCTTAGGGTATGTTATTAGGTTTCTATGCAACTTGTCTAACATTGCACTCTGGAAACGATACACTCGATCGCCGTATTCAAAAGTATACTGTAAACGATTAAATACCTTTCTCATATCACAAAGTAATCGCATGATTAACTTTGACATAAATATGTATACTTTTCAATAATTTATACAGCTAATCTTTCTCTACAATGATAGCTATAAATCTCAGACAGCGTAATGAAGGCTAAGTTCAGTCTATCCTAACCATCAACATATTGCAATCATTCCATTAGTTACACAAAACTACGCTTATACTTATTCCGCAGCCCAAATGAAGGAACCCCCAAAGTCTTTCTAATCTAAGCTACATTAATCTAAGCCAACAGAACCTAAGCTATCCTAGAAAGCCACCGAGATCACATAACATTCATGAACTATTTTAAAATGACCCTGGATTCCCGAATATCATCCCAACCTAACCTGAGCTACTCTAGGCTACGTTAGACTAACCACCCCCTGTCCTAACTAAAGAGACACTTTCAGTATGCGAACATATCTCACCTTATGGGAATTAATCTAAGTTATTCGCTGGCAAGCTAGCTCTCGACGTAAAGACACGCGCGCGCGCGCGCGCACACACACACACACACACACACACACACACACACACACACACACACACACACACACACACACACACACAATCCTAGTCCCGGGCTTCTAGTTTAACCAACAATAAGGTGAATCAATGCAATTAATCCATTAATTCGGAAGATCCGTGTTTCAGATCCTGACTATGGCATTGAGTTTTTCCAGTCTCATTCTACCCTTTCCAACCTTGCCCTACACATGGCTATCGTGCGGAAGAACAATTAATTCCATTATTTAATCATTTTAATTATGTTCTTAAATCACTATCTCTTAACTCAGGATAATTATGAACCTATCTAGGAATTGCTAACGTTAGTATTTCTCATGAAACACAGGTTTACAAGTACATGCAACTGGAACCTTCCTTTATGATAGTGGTTATACTGAAGAAGGACCTTACCACCTCGGAATCCTGTAATTCGCGCACCTGCCTTATTAATGAGGTTATCTTTAATATACAGACCAATGTCTAAGAACATGTATTTTTAGTTAGAATAATTGTTTCATTACGGAAGGGTGCGTTTAATTTTTCACTATTCCCTTAAGACAGTTGGATGAAAGCTTTCAAGGGGGTTGAAACCAATTCTATGGAATCGATATTCAAATAGGGATATCAGTGATTAAAATTACTTTTGCGATTAATTTCCCAATAAAAGTCACTTGTAGATATACACATCAAAGGGTATATTAAGATATTTATGTTCAGAATAAAATCAAAAGGAACTATTGAAAGAGCAGGAAATCGAACTCGGTAGCTATACATTTATTATTTATGTAATATATGTTCCCGATAATACAAGGCCATCTTTAAAATACATTTAAAGTCATTTAGAGAAGTAGTTCCAGAGATAATTTTATACATTAATATTCAAAGCTGGGACGACCTGTACCTATTCCATTGGAACAACCTGCGGAAGGGTAACAGGTTATTAAAAGAAACCGTGCGTTTACACGTACGAGTATAATTGCTACACGCTATTAAGGTTCTGCCTCGCTCCAGGTTCGAAATGGAGTCTACTCTTTTGACAATTCAATGAAAAGGAATAGTTAAACGGCGAAATCAATCATCAGCACCTAATTGTACTGCTCATTAATTACAGGATTGCTATTAAACCTACATAGGTTCAAACAAAATTAGTTTGTATAACCAAACATTACTAATTACTCAACCTATTTTTAAAAGATAAGTAAAATGTAGCACCACTGTTGAATTTCCCAGAAGAAAAACTGAAATGATGTGTTACTCTAATTGCTCTGAAGAATCATTGCAAATTCCGTAAAACTGCAATTAGCCGTATTACTTGTTCTAGCTTTATTAAATGCTTTCAATGATAAGAAATGCACGTCTGATAGAGGGTTGTATTAAAAGGACAATGGAGAACATCAGATCGTTGAGGGATTCCACGTATAAAGAGGATGGCAATGAGGGAAGCCAGGCAGGCCAGTGGTCTTCGAAAACACAAAGAAATGAGAGCTGGAATACAAATTACATGATTATTATACTGCTACGACACCTTTGTCACATAAATACTATTATCTTACCCATACACATGACTCATAATTTGAAACCTCTCTCAACTTTTGACGTAAAGTAAACTACAGTTACATTAAAACGATTCCATCCTGGCAGCTACTGCCTGGCTGCAACGCACATGTGCAGGCTGCCAATCCCTCCCTCCAGTGAATTGTGTACCGCGCAAATAGAAGACAGCTACAAGCACTTTACAAAACGTATATTCTAAATGACGCAAAACGTTTCATCGTGAAGCTTTCTAATAGATAAATAATACAATACAACGCTCGCAAACACTTGGGAAACGCACATGCATGGGACAGATCAATATGGAAACTAAGGAAGACTTCGAAACAGCAAGGCGAGGGAATGCTAGTGGTGCAGTGTAACATCGGACTGCTGATTGGCGGAAACGGTTGTTGGTATGGAAACTCTTTCAAGCGACCGTCTGCACCCAGCTGTCAGAATGGACTAATTTTAATGTGACTGTAAAACTAAACTCCATGGCGTAAAGGCCTCATGCCGGCCCAAGGCCTATCGCCCAATCGCTACGTCCCCCATCTGTGCCCACAACAGCCGTCATTATTGGGGTGCGAGGCTAGAGGATGGGACGTGGTTCGCGTCCCAAGTCCCTCCCGGGCGGTGAATGAGGTTTTCACAACCTGGAGCCGCTACTTTTCTCACAATTTGCCCCTCAATTGGCCTCCCCTCCAGGGACTTCAGTACTCCCCGGACCAGGTATCCCAGCGGGAAAAAAAAATCCCAACGCCGGTACGGGGAATCGACTTCGGGTTACCCGCTTGGCAAGCAGCTACACTACCACCGCCCTAAGAAGTCAACCAACTTTTGACCTTATTTGTTACTTTTGTATGTGAAGTGGTCTAGAAACGATTTACAGGAATGAGGATCGACCACCTGTCAGCTTTTCGCATATGTATGTAAAGTGGTTTCAAACATAGCCTCATTAGCATTTTTATTATTTTTATGTAAAGTGGTTTTAAACATGGGATATTACACTACTGAAATAACTATGAATTACACACTTCCTTAAAAATAACAAAACAATTAAAAAGTTGATAAAATGAGCCTTTTATTATCCTCGTAGTTAATTCGAATCAAGCATTCTGGTACATCTCAAGTACCCCATATATATTTCAGAGTTGAAAACTTCGAAATCCTCTCACTTGAATTGAATGACAATGTTACATGTGCGTACGGGAACCCGCATGTTGGTTCAAGCGGTAGTAAGAGCATCGACATAGAGAGCCGAAGATCCTGATTCGAAACCCGAACGTGGCATTGAGTTTTTCAGGCCTGGTTCTAGTTTCCAATTTTATATAGTTTCACATAGTTTCAATTATATTTGAATTAACGATGTATAACTGAACTTTATGAGTTTTAAATGCTTTTCAAAAAGTAGTCCTTGTGAAATAAACTATATTACTCACCCGCCATATTTTAGAGATGAAATTAACTGATCGTACTCGTTTGCCCATTGGCCAAAAACATTACCTCCTGTCCCTGATCATTGCTGCCTAATGTTGCAGAAATAAAGTTACGGGGTGCTGAAGGAAAGAAGAATAATGTTGCGTAATTATGCAACTGCATAGACGAATAAATGTTTCACAGCAGAACATTTCAGTAAGAATTCGCTGTGATATGATTCGAGAATAATGCCCTAAACCGGACGTTTTATTTAATTGCAAGATGAGCCGAAGGGCAATTAAGCACAACTCCTGGGTTCACCATGTAACCTTGCATGTTCTATCCCTCATCATAGGACATCTGGGGCAGAGAGCAGAGAGTATATGTGATGGAATGTGGTCGGTATGCGAAATCCCAGCCTCTATTAAGTAGCTCCTCAATTTCTCCCCAAGGAACTCAAGAGCTTGATTACAGTCTGTATCGGACTAACCAACGTGGGTAAAGTCTTTTACTGGTTTCAATCACACGCAGCTGCAGGTAGAAACTCATTTGAAGCCTCAAGTTAAAAATAAACATAGTTCTAACGATGTTGATTAATATGTCATGGTTGAGATATTAGAGTAAAGGAACAAAATGCTCTATTAGCAAAAGCTAAGCCCTTTCAATCCTTTTCTCTTTCCTGTTTGTTTTTACTTCTTCATTTTTATTACGCTTTACCAAATTATGCCTTTGCTGCGCTGCAACACGTTTGAAAATGTGCAATTTTTATATTGTTCGCTTCTGGTGTGCTTAAGAAACAAAAACAGACTAATATAAACAGCTGGGTGTGTTTTTTTTTTATTTACTTTGTTTAATGCTGCAAATAGCTGCTTAATTTGGAACTACCTCTGGGAAAATATGTATCGTGATCAACCAAAAGTGCATGGAAGCAGTTTTTATAAGAAAAGTAGAGCACATACGCAATACTTTTAAGTTGGTAATGGTTTAAAAAAAATCTTTGATTGTTTCACATATTATGTAACCTGCTTTTTTGAGGTGAGCGGTAGCCTATTCATAATTATCAAATCCTATGCTCAATAAACCTCAAAAGAAAATTATAATTTTTCAATGGTTCGAACTTGTGCCATTATTAATTTGGTGTTCTACGTTCATCTGTTAATTTTAAACAGAAACCCTTTATGTTTGTCTCATAAACATAAAAGTAACACGTTTACATAGGCGAATTAAATTTCCTATCTTGTATGACACAATGTTTTCCAGAGAATATGCAGTTGGTAGATTTTTATTTGAGCTATTAAAACGTTCGTAATACATTTATAAACTAAATTTCAACTGAACAGGCAATAGAATATACTTTGTGTATTGGTTCGCTTTCCTTAGAAAGCGCATATATACAAATTTTGTATTATATATACCAGGTGGCCCACGCACGCCGTGCTTCTTTGAAGTTAGTTAATCCCGCATATCACAGACGCCGAAAGGCTTGCCTAAGCAGAACCGTAAAGGGGACGCCACAGCAACAGTGAAGAGACCTTGCTTGACCTAAGACCAGCGCTTGAAAATGAACTCTTTACAGCTATAGCTGGTTCTATAGCTCGTCGCTAGGAAACGTGCTTGCTGTAGGAGGGGTGCCAGGTTCGATTCCTGGGCTACGAAAGGTTTCTGTGTAGAAGAATGTCCCTGACCAAAACAATACGTACAAGGGCCAAAGCATGTTAATTATCTGTTTCAATGCATATCAACATGTGACAGCTAATTTATAAACAACATATAATGCAAAAACTTTTGCTTAACAATTAGTAATACTAAATAAATGCTGTTATATCTTTGATTGCAATAAAGAGTATAATTAATGTTCATTTAAACCGATGTTATAGACTGACATATCTTTATTATTGCATTATTCGCAATACAAATGTTCAAATACATGTCCGCCTTCGGGCCTCAGTAGTACTGCGGTGCGTCTCGCCAAGGATCATCATCATATCTGTGCAGTCTTCGCTCGTGCATTGCTGTTGTTACCTCCTTGACCGTAAGACCTGACTCGAACTACAGACGGCCACGCGACCTTATCACAGCGTAACCAGGAGGAAAACTTAGGTGAATAGCAGCATAGCTTGTACGTGCACTTCCCTTTGAACAGCAGTGACGAGGCAAGTCTTCTTGCACTAAAGCATGTGGGAAACAAAACTACAGAGGGCGGCTTGCGTGGGCCACCTGGTATATAGAAAGTATTTTAAAAAGTGTCCGATATTGCAACAGGAGTTGGGATTGGTCAAAACTAGTATACATTTTCCTATAAACATATGTCCGAAAAAAAAATTCGTGTTGAGATGCGAGCCATTTTACTTGTGTTGAGTATTTACACCAGACAATGGGCCTCATCCCGCAAGCGAACTGTGGTGAACACTTTACATACACAAACATTCAACAGAATAATTGTTGGTAAACATCAGGAGTTCTGATGTTTTCTGCCATTTGTCCTCTGGTAACATCTGCACCTTATGTCGATATTAGTAAAGAATATCCTCCATGTTGTTACAATGCATTCTTACGCAGGATTCAGCCCTTCTTCTCCAAGAATCCCGAACTCCTTCGAACACACTTGGCTGCTCTCCGATTTGGGCACATGCATTGGTCACACGCTCTTGTAGCGTATGCATATTGTCGATGGATGTGGCATTCATCAATGTCTTTAAATGTCCCCAAAGCCAGACATCCAATGGATTGAGCTTCGGTGAACGGGGAGGTCATGTTACCGGACCTCTTCGACCAATCCATCGTCCATTAAATGTTTGGCTCAAGTATTGTCGTACGATACGTACATGGGGTGGTGCTCCGTCAGGCATAAACCACATACGTTGTCTTTCTAGAGGCAGAATGTCCTCCAAGGGCACTGGTAACTCATCGCGCAGGAACCGATGATACACACAAACGGTTAATCTGTTTGGTAAAATGCATGGTTCTAGAAGTCTGTCAGCCACAATTCCTTCCCACATATTGAAACTACAGCGATTCTGATGCCTCAACTGCTTGACTGCTCCACCACACGCAACTCACACTCAGCATGGGTAAAATGGCTCTTACCTAAAACAGGTATTCGTTTCGGGGTATATGTTTATAGGAGCAATCATTCTAGTTTTGACCAATCCAAGCTCCTGTTGCAATATCGGACACTTTTTAAACACCCGGTATATACCTATATGCACAGGATGTACCAAAAACACCGACAACGCTTAGTATGTTGTGCGGGATGGCAAACTAATCCTTTTTCAAGAAGGAACTTATGCCCGGAAATATACGAGTAATAGGAGTATCGTTACCATCTACTTCACATTAACATAAAGACGTAATGAAGCAATTTACAAATACATAAAACTATATTTAATCTGCTTGTATCTTGGATCCAAACCAACATGGAGAGAGTGCAAAAATGTCTGACCAGTAACATTCACACGACTTTTCTCTAAGCGTATTGGTCCTGTGTTGTTAATTTGCAGATATCGACGCAGACGGTGTGCCAGAAATTGTGACGGAACGAGTTCTTTTACTTACAGTAAATCTACTGACATTGCGCTATCGCTTTTAAGCACACTTACAAATTATCAGCCTGAGTCTGCTTTGAACCCATATATTGTGACCTTCCCTGTCACCTCATTTTACCTGTTAAACGTTTACTTCCTCCGCTACGTAGGTACTTAGTTATTGGAGAGGCTTTGGCACTCCAGCCAAAAAATTTATATTCACCAGAAATACACTTTTTATGGTCCCTGAATTAAAATAAAGAATTTTAAGAAAAAAGTTTTACACGTGCAAACGCATAACTGCAAACGAAAAACCGAATAAATAACACGCTTGATATATACAATCAGTATCTTCCAAAGATGCAACACACCCACACTACCCTTTACATGGAACATATTTTTTTGAAATTTTTCATTCTCTCAAAGATGGCTCTATTAATTTTGATTAACATATCATATATTACAGATAGATACATGAAAAATAAAAGGTGTATCTGGAATTTTTAGGAATAGCGTGTGAAGTCCTCTTTATTTGGAAGGGATTTTGTATTAACTGTTAAACGTTAAGTTACACACGAAAACAACCATACAAAAGCATTGATCCATTTAAAACACACAATTTACTTCACATAAAATTAAATGTGGCATAAGCCATTTCCGAGATATTAATAGTTTGAATTGCTCAACACTTCATTCTTTTAAAATTTCGCGCTTGCATACAAGGAGCGTGGATTTTATGCCCAGCAGAAGGCGTACAGTTCTTAAACATTTGACTATTGCTACTCCCTTTGTATCTATAACTAAATGTGTAATGTAACTATTTCTGCAAAGGTTTATCTCGATTAAAATAAAGTAGATAGGAAAATAAGCTTATGTCAAAATACTTTGTAGCAGTTAAATAAAAATAAATGGTACTTAATAGAAAATGTCACTGAATGTAACACTGTATAAGGCGACTCTCATGTGTAAATGAAGAAGTATCACGTATAAAAGTGAAATTAACAAAACATTAGGTGCTTCGTGCAACTGCCGAAAAGTCGTGTTTCACCCTGTATGTGTTGTTAGTAAAAAACACCTATACGGCAGAAAGAAACTGGAAGAATGTGCTGTCAACTAGAGTGCTAGACTGTACGCGGTATTTGAATAAAATAGACAAGTACTCAGATGTAAACACGACAGTAACACAACATTTAAAACTGCTTACCAAAGAGAATGCTGTGGCTATGACTACTGCTGTTGATGAGAAAGAGCATGTGGTGTGATGCACACAGGAAACATTGCCAGGTAGGCAGCCAAATCAATTTTCTCAAGAGAGGTTGTAATATGGTTTCGGTAAAAAATATCAATTTTGCATTTTTGCTGATTTTGCAAGTTTAACCCCTATTTTATCATAATCTAGTCTTCAACTCCTAAGAACGTGCTAGAAGTGTCCTGACAATAAATGCAAATGTCCAATGTCGGGTATGAATGAAAGAATAATATATTCGTCAAACATTTTTAATATGTAAATAATACCTATGTCATATAAAAAGTCAGCACATTCAAAATAGATTGATCTATATGTGTACTAAACTTCACACTTCTAGAATAAATAGTTTCTCTGAAAAATTGAGTTAAACTTCTCAACATTTACACTGCAAGCATAGAGCTTACAACCTCCCCTTAATTTGGATCGAGGTTTCCTCAACCTTATTTTTCTGCATACATTTCCCCAATTTTCTCACAAACCGCTTATTCTAAAGTGATGGAACTTTTACCAATCATTTCTGGATTGTTTGTAGTGGTACTGACTTTTTCTTATATACTCCTATCATTAAAATCATGGATGCTACAAATGTTCCAATTTAAAAATGGGTGAAAAAATAATATATTCATTATAATTTTTATAGATATTAACATCATATCTATGTAATATAAAAGTTAGTATCATTAGAAAACATTATTTTATATGTGAACCAAACTTCACACTTCCAGCGCAAATAGTTTCTCTGAAGGGTGGAGCTAAACTTTTTAAAATTAACATTCCAAGCCTAGAGCTTACACTCTCTCCTTAAGGACGGTAGATCTGGTCTCATGATACACAATTTAGTTAAATACAATGTGTATTTCACAGTCAACCTACAAATTTAATCCCAGTTCCCATCCTGTATTAGAAGACTCATATACTTGAATTCACGCTGTAGAAGAGAGAAGTAAGTGCCACAAATTAAAACGACCACACATGCAAACACACATGACTTGAATACACAAATGCTATAAACAGGTGCTTCATCTAACATTCCGTATCACTAGAATTGACATGTGAACGTCGCTTTCTGGACGATTAGGGCAATCTTGAGATTGTCTCTTGGCACTCTGAAATGCACACTAGCTCTAAAAAATCGGTGTTGCACTCGCATGAGTTCCTGTACTCTTGTGCTAACTATTCTTACAAAGTGTTATTCCTCTATCTCCTTAATGTTAGTCGCGATATACACTTGCAGAATCTTATTGCTGACTTTCTTGTAGGTGCAAAGGAGTATGAGGATACAGTAGGCTTTGAGCGATAGTCAAACCCTTTGAAGCTTTCAAATTGCACGGCCAAGAGATAAAAAAAGCTAATAACGACCTTTCATTTGAGAAAAGTTTTAGTATTGCAAAACTCACACAAATAACAAGGAATATCTCCGAAGTGGTTCACACTACCACAAAAAACTTGCATTTGGGCATAACGTGTGTTTTAACGAGATCTACATTTTTTTGTACAGTAAAATTTGGTCTATCTCTTACGGTTTACCAGCTATGCAACAGTCATCAAGAGTAAACAGGACCACATAGGCTATAGCTAGAAAATTCAAAATATGCATTTCATTAGCAATAAAAATATCTTAAACATATCTATGGCATTTTAATCAAAATCGTTAGAGCTATTTTTGAGAAAATCAAAATTTTCGAAAAATTTTCCATGCAAAGGGTAGTTTAGGGTGGAAGAATTTTCTTCTAAATGTTCGTGTTGCTTCCCTGAATAACATTAAACTTAAACACCAACTTTGGTTTCCAACCGACTTTTCGTTTTTGAGATATTCTGTTCACGGTCAGACAAGGGCACGAGCACGAGCACGAGCATGCGCGCGCACACTCCTTTTTCTAAAACCTCTTTTTTTGGATTCAGGGGGCCTCAAAACACATATTTCGGGTGAAATATCGAAATCGAAATTTTGGGTCGAAAATAACACTTCCACTACACTTCCACCCCCCCCCCCCCCCAAAAAAAAAAGAAGTTCATTTCGAATTTGTTTTTACATTTTTTATCCCTTTTAGCATTCTATTTACTTCTCTGCTTATCATTCTGTTTGCAATGAACCTCAGGTTTAAACCATACTGTACACAAATGGATGAAATCGCCATTTTCGGTGAACAATGTTCAGACCCTCCTTAGCATCTATGAGCTTTCTAGTTTAACAGAAAACGTTTAATAGCAGGATCTTATACAGTGAAAGTCAACGGGTAGGCTGCTAGACCTGTTTTATATTCTATTAACAAAGTCAAAGAACTGTTCTAGTTAATTTCATTTAGTAGACGAGGAGCATTCAATAAACACTTGAATCACAAATACCTCGGCACTAATATGTCAAAACGCTTTTACGGCAGGGTTGACGAAATTAAAATCAGGCACCCGAAATGTGCTTGTATGTTTTTGTTATGCGAAAGTAACTGTTGTTAAACTGAAATATATTTCCCATTATTTACAGAGACATTGTCAGTCGAATATACAGAAATATGGTTACATCAAAGTTGTGTTTAAAATGGTTATGTTACGATTACATATAGCTTCATTAGTTTAAATTTTACCTTGGTAAAAGAATCCAGAAGCCCATGATGCATCCCAGTTTTTATTATATGATATATACAGGATGGCCCAAAGAAACGGTGAATTTTGAATTATTGAAATGAAGCTTCAGATATTGTATTACGTGAACTTTCAGTATATGAAAATATAGAACACAATATGCTATTTGCATGTAATCATTACTTCCTGAAAATGGCGACCTTCAAATAACCACGACCACTGTGCACATATTCTTGCAATCGCTCTTTGAAGTTTCTATGATGATACTTAGTAGCTAGATATGGCTTCAAATATCCTAAGTGATAGGAGGGTGATATATGTACCTGTTTGTGACACAAAGGAGTCTAATCAACTAGTCAAGTATTCAAAAACTTCGCAGAAATTTCTCGTGACCCCTTGGAAGGACACTGCCGTGGATTCTAACTGAGAGTGTGTTTTCTATTCCCGAAAAGGACAAGCTACCTGAACGGGGCTGTTCCAGAAGTACCCGCGCCCTCAAAAATAGAGGTACATTGAGGCCAGAAATTCTCTTCTCAGATGTGCTGTCTTTAATCCATTTCTTTCGTAGCCTGCAATGTCATAGCAATAAAATGCGAGGGTGAATAAAAAATTAAGTTGCACTTGCTCTATACAGGAGCACGCTGTGCGTCGTGACGGTGGCCAATGTGTAGCAAGCTACAGTAACTGCTGACATATCCGATAGGTAGGGTGGTGTGGTATCCCGTCGTGTTGTGTAAGCAGAGCAGGCCTGGCTCAATGGAATGCCAACTGGATATTCACTCCAAATTGGAGGTGCGTGCAACAATCAGATTTCTCTGGGCTAAACAGCTCAGTTACATGGACATTCATTGTGAAATCATTGCTCTTTATTGTGGGCATGCAATATTTCATCGTAACACCTCACACGACCCACCAAACGTCGGAACTGCTACAGCGATTCAAGTGGGAGGTAAGACAACATCCCCCATACAGTCCAGACTTAGCGCCATGCGATTACTATGTGTTTAGTAAGGCGAAAAAGGATCTTGGTGGACGAAAATTCCGGAACGATGAGGACATACAAGCAGCTGTATCCAGCAGGTGAATACACAGCACTGGAGGTGATCTCTACACATCCAGAATCGAAAAGTTGGTTGCCAGATCCGATAAATGTTTACTGTCTCTTGGGGACTATGTGGAAAAGTGAACTTACATTGTATGTTGGCATAGCTGTGTTGCCTATGTGTATGTGGCTTAATAAATGGCCATAACTTGAAAGTGCAAGTTACTTTTTGACTCTCCCTCGTATGTGTGGTAACTGTAACTTGAACTTCTTTGCCCACTGACATTTATTTTGATAACGGTTCTACGAATTATTCATGCAAACGCTTGTGTTTAATCTCCTCCTCGTCGTCGTCGTCCTCGTCGTCATCGTCATCATCATCACCATCATCATCATGATTTTTGTCCTGTTAATCAGGCCCGAACTAACATCGAGAATGACGGAGTGGGAGTGGGACATAGTTTAAAAACCAAAAGCCAAATAAATTCTACATTTTAGGCCTACGACGGAAACCAGATACACAGCAAATGTATTCAGGGCATTCCTTCCATTCAAAAAATAAATCACATTTAAAGGCAGTATCATTTTATTTTCTCAAAAATTGATATATGGAGTTTACGTAAAATATCGTAAGAGCTATCACCATAAGGAATAAGGTATTTCTCGCTTTCCTACCTCTTTTTTTGTGAAGAGGCTATTAAGTCATTTTAATTTTCCTTGAATTTTTGCATAACTGGCGGACGGCAACATTAGACAAACACTGCACGAAAAATGTAATTTCTTTCAAATGTCTGAACAATTCTATCAATCGCCGTTTTATGGCATTAAACATTTTCAAAACATCTTCTTTAGCTGCACAGTGTCCCACGTGTTAAACTGCGTACTTTGAAATGTTATTTTCGTTCTCCTAAACACATTAAGAGGGAGTACTGTTATTATAGCCCCAATTTTGTGCTGAATTCTATAGGGATGCTTATAACCAGGGTTAGAAACTTCATGCATTTCCATGGTTTTTTTATATTGTTATTGATATGCTGATATATTATCTGTATGTTTCACAACTTTAGCAGTGTTCTGGCAGATTTTTATTGGGCATATAAATGCATATTTGTGGCTTTATAAATTATTGTTATATTTCAGTAAATTTGTACTTATTCAGATATATTTTAACCCTTTTTTAATTCTCGTCTATTTCTGACTGACTGAAAGATTACGTCACATTTTAAGTCGGTGACCCAGGTTTGTTCATCACGTGAATTGCGAATGCGCAACTAGCTAAAAGACGCACACAGGTCAGCTGAGTTAGGGAGTTTCCCGCCTTATTGCAAGGCAAGTTTCACAAGAAAGTACAGACGGTAAAGTAATATTGTCACCGCGCCCGCCGCATCTAATTGCCGACAGCCGCAATTGTCACCCATCACATTATTGTCGGCACTACCGCAAAGGAGCCGAAGGAAAGAGACAGAGAATGGCCGCATTGTTGGGGCGCTTGCCGAAAGAGAGAAAAGGATAGAGGCTACTGGAATCTTCTACTTTGTACTCCAGCGCAATAAGTGAACGTTCCTGAAGCTTCCAGAATAGTGCCTGGGAGATATAAATAGCGGTAAAGTGTGAGAAGAGTCAGTCAGACGTATGTGAAGGTTGAGTAGTCGTGCCGACGGAGACGGACAGACGATGTGAAGCGTTGTGCCGACGGAGAAGGGACAGTTCTTTGTGTTACGAGTTCGGAGCCGTGCTGTTGGAGAATCGGAAAAGACTTTCTTGCTGTTGCAACGAGTGTACAAGTTACTGTTTATGGAAATAAAAGTGTTTATCTCGACTACATCTGTCTACTTTACTTCACACAACCCACCAAAAAAAGTTACAATATATTGCAAGGTGTATGAAAAAGTACAACTGGGAGAGAAAAACGGTTTCAGATTGTCCAGCATATTAATACTGCGAAACATAAGGAGCTCCTAGCAAAAAAGTGTGACGGAAATGAAGGTGTTCAAGGTCTATTAGTGCAGTGTATGGAAAACAAACTTGCTCAAATTTTCATATGATGTTTGTGAAGCATTCCTAGCAGCTGACATTCCGCTGTGGAAAATAAATAATCCAGTTCTGCATAGCTTTTTAGATAAATATACCAAATAACATGTGCTTGATCAAAGTACTCTACATAAAACATACGTCTCTCATCGTTACAATAATATGTCTAAATTGCAAGGTTAGTTAGCAAATGAGTTTCTTTGAGTGTCAGTAAATGAGACTACTGATGTATAAGGGCGTTTTATTGCAAGAATTGTAGTGGGTACTTTAAATCAACACAAACGGGGTGTACCATGCCTCTTAAATTGCTGTCACTTAGACTATACTTACTAACAGTGCATCAGCTGGTGATTGACTCAGGGAAATTAACATGGCCTAGTGGTATTAAACATGACCATGCACCTTTGTTTTTAACTGATACAGCAAGTTATATGATCCAATTAAGGAATACACTAAAAGAAATTTTTTCTGATAGCTTGTCTCATTCATGCTTTACATCGAATTGCAGAAACGATTAGACTATGTTTTCCCAAAGTAGACAAGCTAGTTTCTACTACAAAAAAGTATTTCTTAAATCTGCATATAGGATTGAGCAGTTCAAAACAAAGCACCTAATACTCCATTACCACATGCATCTGTGTTAACGCATTGGGGGAGTTGGATTACAGCTGCATTCTATTATGCTAAACACGTAGTTCGACAAATTATTGATTCATTAGAGGCAAGTGAAGCTGTGTCAATTGAAATAGCACATCTTCATCTTCATCTTCATCTCTCACATGAAGAACTCAAAGGAAACCTGTCCTCCTATATTAGCATATTTTTCTACTCTTGCTGCAGCCATTAATACATTAGAAACAGGTCTTCCCACAAGTAAGTCGTTAGAGAAATTTCATACTACCATATCTGATTTAAAGTCCATTGCAAGTGGTGTAGGGCAGAAAGTTAAAGACAGAATTAATTTTGCTCTTTCAAAAAACCCTGGATGCACACAAATCTGCAAAATTCGAGACATTCTCGAAGGTAAATCTACGGGTAATCCTGAACATTTGCCCCTTTCTGTGGAACAAAATCAGCTTTAAAGTACTTGCCAATATCATCGTGTGATGTGGAAAAGACTTTTTCAAAATACAAAAGCATCTTAAGAGACAAGATTTTCCATGGGAAGTATCCATCACACAATGATAGTAAATTGTAATTCAGCCCTTATTCTGAGTGCAAGGAAAAGCATCTACTTCTCATCAATAATATGGTAAGTTTGCATAGGTACAACTTGACATTTGCAGTGCATGTTTTAGTGCATATTTAGCACATTTCAGGTCATATTTGCATGCATATTTCAATTGTTTTAGGGCATGAACTTGCTAACCCTGCTTCTAACATACACTTGTCCTACGGAAACATATCAAAAACAGTGTCAGCAAGTGCAGTACGTGTAGCTAAAGAACAGAAGAATTATCGCAAACTTAACAGACAGAGGGGAGAGAAGCGCTATTAAAGAGAGACGCCATGCTAATACGCCCTAAAACATTCAAACGGCGCAGAATACACGAGGCGGCTATACCACTACAGTACACGCTCTAGAGCACGAAACTATCAGCAGCACCTGGGACGTAGTTGCTATGAAACACAAAGACGCGTGTAACTGAGCTAAAAACTGACAGCACATTAACCGACGTTGCTGATTACAATGAGAACCGGGAGGTGGAGGGAGAGAAACATAACAACTGACTGACTAAAATGACAGTGCCTGAGACGCAATCTAGCTAAAATCATCTCCTCTCGACGGGAGGCGTGCAAGAAGGTGCTCTAGGTAATAGGAGGGGCTTAAGCTCCCGAGGTTTGTTCCGTCGAATACCAGCCAATACATTGCGCCAGCACGAAAGGACAGAACGGAATAAAACAGTACTACAACCATCACAAGAAACACGGTCTAAATAATCTGGGAGATAAAATTGCAGTCTTGGCAATGCGTAACACACTCCTGCACATTTTGATAAATACCTATAAACCCGTAAAACAGCCCGAAGAAAACTAAAATGCTCAAGGGTAAAAAATCGAGCACAGTCGCCGAAGATGAACTCTAAAACCCTTTCGGGCAACAGTAAAAATATAGCCTACTCCCTGATCAATCTTTGGGCCATTAGCGTAAAGAAAATTGCCTTTTCCAAATTGCTCTTTTAGTTCTAATAGTGCTGAAGGAATATTCGAAATGGCGGTTCTAGACTTCGGTGCGGAAGTCAATCTTAGATCGAAATAAGGCTCGACGGGGAGTCATGTCATTGTAAACGTTACCGATAAAGAGACATCCGAAAACGAACACCAAGGGGGAGGAAAGCCAGAGAGCTTGTTGCATACAGACGGTATAATGAGTCTTTAAGGCAAACCAAGGATGCCGAAGCAGACTACACGTTCTAACTGCACATCTACAAAGAAGATTATTATGCCGATGAAATAGGAGGTTCAGGAGTTTCTGAACACCGCCAGATAACTGAGTATGTGGGTAGGACTTCGATACTTAGCCTGATACAACAATGATGAAATGAGATTAGGCAACTTAAAATAAACACTCGCTCCGCAGAATGTATAGTGCACCTGTAGGCAGAAGTCAATCGGGCCCATGAGCGATACAGTCCTAAAAGAACGATCCAATCAGCTCCCCAGGATGTGCCATTTAAAACGTGCGAAAGATTAAAAGAACGTTCACACTTCGGTTTTAAGTAGAATATAAGTCGACCTAAGCCTTTTCTCAAAATTTAATACTGCGAAAGGAAGACATGACTGAGTATAGAGTAGGGCGAAGGGAATGTCTTTCTGTGCTAAAACTGTTATGCAGACGGTTCACAGGGTGGCGTAGTAAAAGCAGTTTTATACTCCTATTTGCAGAGATAGCCAATACACCATAAGAGTCAGAATTCCAAGAAACAAGTTTGTTGGTAACTTCAGAAAATGGCGAAATCTTCCACAGCAATGAAAAAGGAACACCACCTAGAACACACTCCACGATGAGATTGATACCAAAAGTGAAAAAGAACATTCCTTGGCCACGAGAAGCGTATCAATGAGGGTGGTATTGTGCATCTTAACAAGGTGAGAACCATTCCTTAGACCGGTAAAGTATTTCACAGGGTCAACTATTTTATCAAGACCATATTCAATTATGAAGGGTTTTCCTCTTCCATAACAAGTAGTAGGCCGAAGGACCTGTTATGAGGCTAACTGGAACTGTCCTGTTCACCTTCTTTGTGGTCATCCTATGTCTCTTCGTCCGTGGGGTTTATACAGTAATGCTGGCATGGGAAATCTCGAAGGTCCCATTCCTTGCATATGATCTTTCCACTGTCGCTAATATTGCTGTATTTTCTCTATTATATACTGTTCTCCCAGTCGATCTCCTCGTGTTACCCCCAATACTGATCTTACAAATCCCATCTGTACAGCCTCAAGTCTTGATTTTTCACGATTACCTATTACCCATATTTCAATACTGGTTTTGATATTATCCTGTAGATTCTAAGTTTTATTTCCTCCCTCATGTTCGTGCCAAAATGTATTCTTATACAACCATTGAACTTATATTTTTCAATGTTTTCTTCAATTTCCACATTCCTTTCAAAGAATTATATTTTGCTTCCTAGATATCTGAATGTTGTCACTTGTTCTGTTGATTTTCCCCTTTGTAACTATTTTCACTCTAAATTGCTTTCCCCAGAAAGCCATAACTTTAGGTTTTTTTTCCCCTTGAAATTTGCCTATTGTATTCTTCTATTGACCGCCTCCGTAGCGCAGTCGGTAGCGCGCTTGCCTCTGGCGTGGAGGACCCGGGTTCGATCCCCGGTACCATCATGGGGATTTTATCCCCTCTGGGAGGTCTGGCACGGGGTGCACTCAGCCTCGTTAGGTCCCGGGGGACCAATTGAGGAGCTACTTGATGGAGAAGTAGCGGCCCAAAGTCTAGAAGACCGCATAACTGCCCGGGAGGGCTCGGGGCACTGACCACGTCCCACCCTCCAGTACTGCACCTCACCAATGACGCCTGTACTGGGCAGAGCTGGGGGACGCAGCGGCTGGGCGGTAGGCCTTGGCCCTTCATGGGCTGTTGCACCGGGGTTTAGTTAGTTTATTCTTCTATTATTTCATTCAGTTTTACAGTTGCTCTTTGCAACTCCTCTTCATTTTCCGCCAGCAATATCTGATCGTCTGCAAACTAAATGGTATCTATTTCGATTCTGTTTATTCTGAGCCCTTTTGGGTTACTGGTACTTCCCCACTGTTCACTTACTTTGTTAAAATATGGATCAGATAGTATGGGAGACAGTCCGCAACCTCGCCTCATTCCTGCATTGACGTTTAGAATTTCTTTCCGTTTCTCCATTTATATTTTTGTGTTGCTGTATAATACCTTAATTGAATGTAACAAATTTAAAGGTATTTTGTATTCCTCTAATATATGGCACAATTTTGTGCCGTCAAATTTGAATGGGCAATAACCTTAATAACCACTAGGTAACGAATGGATGCCACTATATTTGCTTCTATTTCATCTTGCACAAGTCGTTTTCGTTTCCTATTGTTTGGAGCCATAAAAATGGACTGTTAATTTGATCCTCTAGGATTCCCCACCCATTATGCAGTCCAACAAGGAGCCATCCACTGGGATGACAGGGCTATACAGGGTATATTGCGGGATCACCGTACCACTCACCCTAGAGTGGATTTAAAAAAAAAAAAATCCTTGCCGGTTCACTAGACTACCGTTAGTCTACTAGCCTCCCATTTAGCTGTAATGGAGAAGTCAAGGCAGAAGATAGAAGTTTTGACGTACCTTGGTGGTGGTGGTGGCGGTGGCTGTAGTGGGGGTGGGGACAGCGGTGGTGGTACTGTTACAGGTAGTATAATTTTATTGCAGTAATGCTCTTTGTGACCGCCTCCGTAGCGCAGTGGTAGCGCGCTTGCCTCTAACGCAGAGGACCCGGGTTCGATTACCGGTATCGCCGTGGGGATTTTACCCCCGGTGGGAGGCATGGGGTGTACTGGGCCTCGCTAGCTACCGGAGGGGCCAATTGAGGAGCAGGGCTCTGAGTGCTAACCACGCCCCATCCTCCAGTGCTGCACCTCACATATGACGCCTGTAGTGGGCAGAGGTCGGGGACGCAGCGGCCGGGCGGTAAGCCTTGGCTCGTCAAGGCTGTTGCGTTAGGGGTTACTTAAATGCTCTTTGTAGCTAAACTAAATGTTTGCAACCACACTTTACAGATAGTAAAATACAAGCGCATCATTCTATGTTGTTCAAACCTGTGTTTGTTTCAGTGATCGTAGTTTGTTAAAAGTCTCCTTGCCTTTGGAGATAGTCTGCACATTAAACCAATTTTTTGAAATCAAATCCCTTCATGCCCTTTAGAACTGGAAGAAACTGTCACCAGTTTAGATATTGCGAATTAAATTTGTAAACAAACCAAGTAATAACTGCAGCCCAACAAAGAGAATGTGCAGTCGCAACAAACTTCAGATATTTAGTTTCTTGTTCTGAGAGTCATTTATAGAAAATGGGTTGCACGCAGAGGCGATTTCTACAACGCTGTTCCTGCGGTTTAGCCCTTATTACAATATGCAACCAGCTGTTACGCTGTGCTTCTACCGGCACGCTTCTCTGCATTTGCGTTTATGAAAGAGTCAAATTTGCGCATCGAATTAAAATAATGTTATATTTATACGGGGAACTACAAATTTCGTGGCACCTAGGAGTTATATTTCCTTATTTGTTTACAAAAATGCCTCATTTCATTATGTTTTGCTGTGTCCCAACTTGATCTTACTGCATATCTAGGCCAACTAAATGAAGAGACAACCTGAAAAATTAATTCACAAAAAATTCGTGGATATCGATAATACTATAAAAGGATATGGGCATTCTTAAGTTCAATACATAGCATGCTTTTCAAACAGTTCATCGTTTTCTCAATATAAATACTAGTTACCTATTTTATCAGCGCAGTATTACTCAACTCTCGTATTACTTGATGCAATACGCTGTGTGAATCGTCTGCCCCCCCCCCCCCCCCGGACTTCCCTGTGTAGATACGTATGAAATACGTGTGATATTTGACATTACAACGAGATAACACTGCTACTGAACACAGGTGACTCACATCAAAACTTTCATTAAAATATTTCAGTGTTCATAGCGATTGCACGAGCTATAAGAATTACAAAAACCTAAATAAGCAAAGCCAGATTTCTTGTGTGATGTTCACGAATATGTGAAGATGAATAATTTAGGTAAAGGATACCACAATAATCCTGAAGTTGGACAGGAAATTTGTGCGGAATGTTAGGCAGGGAGGTTCAGTGACTCCCAAAGAAAGCCAGGAAACCAAAGGACCCAGTTTAATAAAGTGGACAGTTTCGTTTGTGACTTATGAAGAGCAATCACCAACTATGCTTTAACTTTAGCAGTGGAAAAAATAAATAGAATAAACAAACAAACAAACAAATAAATAAATAAATAAATAAATAAATAAATAAATAAATAAATAAATAAATAAATAAATAAATAAATAAATAAATAAAAGTAGGACTCTTTCTTTACCAGGAAACTGCTCTTCAATAACTGGATTTTCGTTTCCGTTGTCTGAGGTAGAAGGGTGTAGTGATGGATTCGGCAAGAATAGTGGCTTGACGATACCAAGTCCTTCATAGGGACGGGACTGCGAATGCAAACTTCCAAGATCGTGTATCTGGATGAGACCTGGCTCGACACACATGACGTTACCTGCAAATGTGCGCTAAAATTCCCGCCGTCTCGAGGGAAACGCATTATGGTGCTTCACGCTGGAGGCAGCAAAGGGAGGGTGTGAAAATAACTTTTGTCAGCCAAGAACACTGGCAAAGTAAACTGCCATGATGAAATGACTGCAGAAGTATCTAAAAATGGTTCTCAGGTAGTCTGCTTACAAACTTGCCTAATGACACAAAATATAAAACAATAATGAACAATGCAATCTACGATTCATGTAACCGGTTCAAAATTCCCTCCATGAACACAAGCATGCAAGACATTACTCCGTTCACGGAAGAGCATAACATACCGGTACCAGCTCCAGCTCTATAAAATCTGTCCTACGTATAGAATAAAATGTTCAAACTTGAACCTAATTGATGAACTTGTAGCTTCTTGCGGCCATGAAGTTTAGCATGCTCCATCTCATCACTGCATATCTAACCCTATAGAATTCGTTTGTGCACAGCTGAAAAGATTCGCCAGGAAACAGATAGTGGCAATGATACCTAAGTGCCAGGATATGTGAGCTGTTCCTGAGGATACTAAAATCTATTACGATTTTCTCTGCCTTTTGTCCTTCATTTTATATAGCTTCTACAAACTGTTCTTAACAAAGCTATTTTTCTTTCTACTTTATGTTAATTTAGATAAACTTCATTACACATTTCTTTGAAGGTATCAGAAGGATAAAGGAAACTGAATCCATAGTTAAAATGTTACAAAATCGAGTCTCTATATGCTGACCTAGAAATTTCACACTTTCCATAATATTGCAAGAAACAACTGAACAGCGAAAGTACTTTAAAAATGAAGAAGCATTGAAAAATTCAGAGCAATAACAAATACCTTTGAAATAGCTGGTCTTACAACACGGATTATTTGAAATAAATTGCGCGTTTTAAAGAGCTCTACATTTATGTGTAGTACGTTCCTGTTATGGTTTGCTAGTTATACAAAAATATTTAAAAATCCTTCCGAATGAAAAGGCCTTCGTGTGTGTGTGTGTGTGTGTGTGTGTGTGTGTGCGTGTTTGTGTGCGCATGTGCGTGTGTACGTGTGTGTGTGTGTGTGTGTGTGTGTGTGTGTGTGTGTGTGTGTGTGTGTGTGTGTGTGTGTGTGTGTGTGTGTGTGTGTGTGTGTGTGTGTGTGAAAGAGGAGCGTAACTCAAACGAAAATGCGGATAAATATCGAACTTGATATCTAAGTTCAGCGTCTACCAAATACGCCATAAGAAGGGATTTGAGAAACTCCCCGCCACAAATCACCCTTTAATGGAAGATTCTTTGAAATTGTCCATTTTCTCAAAAGTGACTCTAATGGGTTTGATCAAAATACCAGGGGCTCTAATGACCTAGCTGTCGACGGGCCCTTAAACCCTAATCACTCACTCACTCACTCACTCAAAATACCGTACACTTACGATATTTACATGAGAACTAGCCTGTAAAACCCTCTTCATCAGGAGGCAATTTTGTATTGAAGTCCAGTATCTTCACTTTATCTGACATTTCGTGAGGCAAGAGAATATAGTAGTAGATACTATTACACAGTGGGATTCGGAAATTCCAACGTTTATAATTCCAAATCGTCGTTAATTCCAAGATTTTTCCTGGTTCCTTAAATTTTTATTAAGCCATGTAAAAGAATCACCTGTAATTGGAATTTCATTTTCCTTAATTCGAAGTTTTTGTCAGAAATGTCAGTTAAATTAAACTAAACACGAACATTTAATATGACAACTTCGTCCACGTGTTTCTGCAAAAGAGGTCATCGCTCCGAGGTTGTTTGTTTTGTCGCAATGCAGTTGTAATGCAGTTTGGGGAGTTGAATACTTTCCTAGCTGACGGCCTTGAGCTGCTATAGCTTCTACCACATCTTCTTGTTTAAAACACGTGCATCTTAAGTTGTCGCTTGAGGTTCCTACTGCTCATGTGCTGCACATCAGTGCCGCTGTGTCTGTTAGCAAACCGCGTGTCCAGTACAAGCCTAACTTTTACGGATAACGTCACCGTCATTCAAGAAGTTGAAAAGGATTTGAAAAAAGCCGAAATTGCGAAAGAATACGGGATACCACCGAAAACTTCGTGAACTTATCTGAAGAATAAGGAGAAACTTTTAAGCAGTGCCTCGAGTGAAAATGGAAAGAGTCGAAAAAGAGTGAGACAACCGAAAAATCCTAATGTGGACGAGTGCGTGTTGATTAGGAATGGGTATATGTACCTGTATTGTTAAACTCTCAATTTTAGACGTAACATTTGCAATTCATATTTTTTAATATTTTGAATTATTTTCTTGTATTCGAATTATCCTGGTTCCACTGTAGTAGAATGCCATCTAAGATATTTACACGAGAAGTGCGCAATTACAGTTAGTAGAGCTGAAAATATACGAGTTTTTTTTCCCTTTACAGCAATAAACTATCAGAATTAATTATACAACAAACTAAGACTTGTATTCGTAAGTAATTGCTCGTTGCAAAACAAATTCACGTTATTGTATTTTAATACATTTATACATTTAATGACAGGACCCAAAAATGTCGAGCTATTTCAGGAGGTGTTTCTAAGTTTCCCTCGGTAATCTTAAAAATCATCTCCACTCATATAGCGCAAAATAGGTTGCATGTGTGGCCGGCCTAACACCGGGAAGTAAGGTGTTTGCCGGCGGAAATATTCAAACGAATAGATTTCTATTAAAATTATACAATAACTGCAGCGAATTCGGTCTAATAAATCGCTCTCTCACGTCCCTACAACAGAATATATTATTACATAGGAACCACACATAGGTATACGGACTTTTTGACATAACAGCACTAACTCATTAAAACACTTAAACACGTGGTCTTACAACCTATGTAACACAGACTTCGCGTTAACTGATTAGCCGGCATGTGGTGAGGAGGGAAAGTAGAGGGGGTGCAGAACCGGTGACAAACAGCGCAGTGCAAGCAACTCCCCGTAATACCGCCAAGTGGTGAACCCGCGTACCATTTCCTTCCCCCTTCCCTTCCTGTAGATATGATAGGGACCGTAATTGTTACGGATTCAAGCAAAAAAGCTCGGAAATAAGCGTTTGTGTAACTATAGCTTTACAGTGATAGTATATAATCAGTGGTGCGTTACCCTACAGCGATTACTTAAAAGTGAATATGTGACCATACATTTCTATCCGAAATACATCATTTTGTGCTTCCCTTACAACAACAACAACAACAACAACAACAACAAAACAACTATTTTTTCTTTGTTTTTCTTTGTTTTATTCTTCTTTGCTTTTTAAGAAGTTTTGAAAAGTCGAAAAATAATCAACTTCCATACTTAACTTTCAGGGATGCAAGTGGAATGTTTTCAGGAAAACCTCCCATCAAAGCAACCATTTGCGTGGAAAAAATTGTATGTTTTCTTCAATTCTACCTATAACGATTGTAATTAAAATTGACGGTTTTTGTAGGCATCGGAATGATAATAGTATGCGCATACGACACTTTACCAGATAGAAAAAATTGCCACAAGGATATGAAAGTATCGTTATGCCAAGAATAATTCAGAGGAGCTTAATGCGTAAAGAAAACCATGGGACCTTCTCACACAATCGAGATTTTATATGGTGGGTTAGCTACCTCATCTTCTGCATACTAGGGTACGCAGTAGTACTCTCAATGGATAACAAAAACCCCATGGGATCAAACGTTCAATCATGTACTTCCATTTATCTAAACAAATACAAACGGCTTGCACGTTCAAATTTATTGCATACTGGTCCCAGGATAGTGATAGCAAGTGCTATGTTTAAATTAATTTTCACTATTTTAGCACCGAAAGCCCCCCGTTATTGTCAACAGAAAACACGAAATGAACAAATCAACACAGTCCGTTAGTCCGGAAGGAGCAATGACAAAGACCAAATAAAATACACTTTCTGAAGTTTAGTTGTGGCAAAAGCAAACAACGACAACAAATAATAATAATGATGATGATAATGAGGATTGGCAAATGAGCCCGAGGTCCATGGAGCTTTAAGTTACCCGACATTCGTCTTCTTAGGATAAGGGAAAACCTCTGAAAAAAACCTTACCGGGATAACTTACCCTAAGCGAGATTGGAACTCGCGACCTCTTGAACGTGAGGCAGACACGCTAACTATCACGCTATCGAGGCCGGCAATGATGATGATGATAAGGATGATGATCATAAATAATAATAATAATAATAATAATAATAATAATAATAATAATAATAATAATAATAATAATAATAATAATAATAATAATAATAATAATAACAATAACAATAACAATAACAATAACAATAACAATAATAATAATAATAATAATAATAATAATAATAATAATAATAATAATAATAATAATAATAATAATAATAATAATAATAATAATAATAATAATAATAATAATAATAATAATAATAATAATAATAATAATAATAATAATAATAATAATAATAATAATAATAATAATGATGAATCGCTATTATCATCTAGACCCAAAGCCTCAATGTCTTCTACCATAATGATTTGTTTCCTTCTTTATTTTCTCGAACATATTGTTTTCAATTACTATCACGTGTGTACAGTTTTGTGAAGAAAACACCTTGCCCTGAATGGCAACTTTTTTTCCCCTTCTTCTTCTGTAAAGTTGCCTGCAGTCCAACCAAACATGAGATTCTACAAAATTGAACGCTTGTTTCTCATATTGGCCTTAGGTAAAACGAAGGAAATGAACGTTTAACAGGTGAAGAAATTCCGTTGATATGAACCAACCCAGCAAGATTGAATGTAAATGAGGCGAATGGGGGGGGGGGGGGGGGGGGGGGGGTGTAACCCAATTTGAACGCTGAGTAGCATGACGATGTAGGGTGGGGGTGATACATGTGTTACTTGTTGGCTAATACTATTAGCTGTGTTTCAACTGTTTGGTAGGCAGGCGGGGCTGTTGAAACTAGAAGCAGGAGAGGCTGTTTCCACATTTCAACATCACTTGAAACTGCTGCACTCCTTGGCTTTACTGAATTTAGTTTCTAGTGATTTGCAGCCATGTGTGCTAGCACATTTACAACCTTCCCCGCGTTTTGTTTACTAAAGGACCATTATGTAAAACTTAGTTTTTAATCTCTTTAGAATAAGGCCAATGTACCATAATGACGCAGCACTAAGGTATAGAAGGCTGCACTTTCTTTTGGAGTAACGTACACGCTTTTGCCTAATCTTCGTGCACGAATACTGTTTACACGAATACATTTAAACTTCCTTCCATTAAACAGACGCAAAATAAGCTATATTTACCCCCGCCCCCCAAAAGAAATCTACATACTTTACGACACTGCAAAGTAGGAAACTCAATAGAATAAGCTATCGAAGAAAAACCCATTGACTTCCTGCTCAAACTGTTTACATCCGGCGATCCTCAAAGTTTCCCAAGTTTGACACCTCGGAATCTTTAGGTCTTCCGAGGCCAAATGCTGATAATATGCAAGTCTCCAGTGGGTTTATAGAATTAAAAAAAAAAAAAAAAAAAAAAAAAAAAAAAAAAAAAAAAAAAAAAAAAGTCATTGAAATTTTCATAAATCAATATTGACAGAAAATAACGGATTATATTTTCAGGGGTAAGTTTAAGTGACACTAAGTTTAAACTAGCCAGCATTTCCTTCACATGGACTTTCAAAGAAAGGACAAAAAGAAACAAAGAAATATTGTGACATATTTCCTTCCTATGGAAGGACCGCTGTCAATGTCTGTGCCTTTAGTCTGGATATGGCCGCTCTGTGTCTCCTGTCACCTCATCCGTCCCCCGGGGGTGCCCCCTTAGGGGCATAGGTACAATAAGCACGATTTCAATGCCGAACCCAACCGTATCTTTCCTGTTTCTTCTTCTATCCCCAACTACACCAGGAGCTCTCAACGGGTGTGTGTGTGTGTGTGTGTGTGTGTGTGTGTGTGTGTGTGTGTGTGTGTGTGTGTGTGTGTGTGTGTGTGTGTGTGTGTGTGTGTGTGTGTGTGTGTGTGTGTGTGTGTGTGTGTGTTAACGGCACTGTCCATTGCCAGGTCACATCAGCGACACCGGTGTGCCGGAATTTCGTTCCGCAGGAATCTAACCTCTTACACTCTTGCATGTGAAAGAACTCCTGCGGTTATTTGAAGGTGGCACGGATGGAACTTTGCAATATGTAGTATTCTCCACGCGGAAGCTTGGATAATGCTGGAATGCCTATGGGTGTTGCTCGTACTACAATACTGAATGACAGTCACACGATTCATCATTGCCAGGGAGGCTGATTCCTTTTCCTTCATGGATGTGATGTATTTTATACTGTTCCAGGTTCGAGAAGACGGTTCGAAACTCGTAAAAATGTGTGATCTCTAAGTATTCTCCTCTGCGGATACCTCGCCGGTATAGAAGACATGACTGTTGCATTCTGCTGCACCTCCTCGAATACTAACAGCAGATCTACATACTTTCTTTCGAAGCACAAAGGGCCCATTATGTCCTTCGTGGGGTGCTATGCTCCAATTACTGGAAGCTCCTCCATCTGGAAAACCTAACTGGTATTATATGTATAGATTAAAGTCACATCACCGAAAACATTATCAGCATTTTGGGTTGTTGATGAAGATACAAAGTATTTTTATGCATAACGTAAACAGTTTTAAGAATTTGCCGCATTATGTAGGGCAATTAACGCAAAGGGGATAGTAAAACCACAAAACAAACTTTCTTACGTCCAAATGATAAAATAAACACCCATTCTCACTAAAAATGTAAACAAATATTTTCGGAATTGAAATAAAGCGTTAAACTGCCATAACTTACACTTTGGAAACAGAGTAGTTCTAGAGCTGCAACCGAGCGAGATGGTTCCGCGGTAATGTGTGAGGCACTTATTCGGGAGGTCGTGGGTTTGATTCCCGTGGTCGACCTTCCTGACCCATTGGTTTTTACGGGGGTTTTCCCGTAAGGGGCATAAGCGCAAAAGATTTCATTGGTCGAGGTGCTAAGTCCCCCTCCGAACCTTGTTTTTCCTATCCCATATTGAGCCGTAAAATTACGCCCACGAAGCGAAACACTTGCCGAAGGCCAAATAATTTGTTCCCAAAAAGCGACGGTACAGCGGATTTTCAAAAACGAGTAAAAGCTTCTGGTAACTTCTGGTGGTATAGCTGAAGTTGCTTTCATCTCAATTAGGGGGAAATGTTTTGTAGGGAAGCACTGGCCAGAGTCCAAATACTCGACTGCAACATTCATCACTTCAACTGGCACGCATACACACATGACAGATAACTGTCCTTATTTCCTCTTTTAAATTCAGCTTCCAAAAGAAACAGCTCTGGCTCATTTTACCTGAGCTCTTTAGTTCCAAGCATCCATGTTATCCTAACCTGATGGAAATTGTCACGTCACTCTTACTTCCAAACAGCCGGCGGATATAAAGCTTCCGCTTGAGCTGCAAACAGTAAATGCGAGGAACATAAAGCTCCATTAAACCGACATCACTAGTGCACCTTCCATTTGAATCGTTTTACAGCCACTTGACATCATACTATTCTTGCACTACGTGGATTAGTGCTGAGCGAAGTCACGTTCCTCCCAATGCACTGCGAAAGTACTTACTAGGTTCACTCTGGACCCATTTTCTAGATAACGCTGAACATACATATAAATAATTTATTTATAGGATATCTTTCTTTCTTTTTCCAGCTGATGTAGCAGTATTTTGTCTAACGAACTAGCTGTTGTCGGCGCTTAGATGCGCTGTTGAACGTATGCACAGGTCAAGACATTTAGACGCGAATTCCACAAAGGCGAGCTAACATCCAACTCCTAGTCAATACATTTCAGAGGACAGATAATGTAGCAATGAGCCACGTCCCGGACGACCTACCGTGCCCGAAGACACTTGGCACGAATTCGAGAAGCCATCGAAAGGAGTCCTCAAGCACCGACCACTCGTCGATTAAGTAACGAGCTAGATGTTCCCAGAGCAACTGTGTTGAAGATTTTGAGGTTTACATTGAAGAAACATGTTCATCACATTCAAATATTACGTAAACTAGAAGAGGAAGATAATGCAGCTTGTAGGAGAGTGTGTTATGGCTTAATGGAGGGGCGTGAACAGCAGATCCTGTTTAGTGACGAGGCCAAATTCCCACTTGCGGTAAAATGATTAAACACATATGGGGTAACGAGTCACCCCACACCACCTATGAATGGCAAAGAGACACCCCGAAATTCAATGTGTGGATGGGCTTACCAAATCCATTGTTTACGATCCTTTCATGTTTGTAGAGGGTAGCATTATGGGCAACATATACCTAGATATGCAAACGGAATTTCTGGAACCAAAGCTTTAGCAGGATGGCATTCTTGATAGGTTATCTTTCAGCAGGATGGTACACCTTCACATTTTGCATTACCTGCTAGAAGTACTTCAACCAGCGCTCTGCCTGGATTGGCAGAGGCTTACGACGAGTGAGGCCAGTACGTTCACCTGACCTGACGTTTCACCTGGAGGTTTATCAAAACACGAATGAACAAAACGAAAGTAAAAGAACTACAGGACCTCAGGAATTGTATTTGAATAGCATGTGCGACAATTTTAGACGAAATGCTGACGAATGTCTTTAGGGTTACATAAACGATGGGGATAATACTATGGAATGGATGGCGGACGTGTTGAATTACGATGAATTTCGCAAATACCTACCAACAAGATAATCCCATATCAAATTCATGTCCGCCAGACCATTATTTTTACAAAATGGATCCAGAATTTATAGCTACCTTGATTCTACATCCATTAATGTAGATTTTCAGAAAAGAAGAAGAAATATTCATATCTACACATTCACTGTTAAACTACGAGAAAAGTGCGTGTAAATGCATTAAGTCTGAGGGCAACTTTAAAGTTTAATGTCAATCTTCTATACTCTCATACAAGTATATTTTACTGTCCTGAGAAAAATCAGGCGACAAGTGAAAATTTTCTTATTCTTCTTCAACGAATTCCTTTCCCCTTTGTAGGGCTTACAAGCCAATGTTTTGGGTCACCAGCAGGCAACCTTTGTATCATAGCATATCCAGGACGGATGAACAGCACCAAGCTTGGTATGGTGGTGAAAAAGTTAATGCAATGTGATGAAAGGGGAAAAGGGAAATGTCGCGGATCAAATCATCTAACCAATAATTCGCCTAGCAATCAAGGAAAACTGCGGGAAAAAAATCGTCGCTCAGGTTGTTTGGTCCCGGAGGTTTCGAACCCGGTACCTCCCGAGTGCGACCTCGAAACACACTACGACTAATTGGAAACATGGTTTTATAAGTACTTGATATCATTATTTAATGGCCCAACTTGACATTTTTGTTTTCAACTATTTATATTCATTAGTCATTCAAACATCTACAAGGTGGCGCGATCCGTCAACGCGGACTTTTGAAAGCTCTTTGGCCAATAATATCTTTACAATGTAATTTGGAACAGGCATCCAAAACAAGATGCTTATCTCTGTATAAAATTAACAAATGCCTGTATGAGTGAAGTTAGCATCTTGCCAGGTTTTGGATGCTTAACTGTTTATAACGTTTAATATCAGTTTTCTGTCATTTAAATCTTTCAGCATCATTTATGCCAAAAACATTAAAATGGACGATTTGTCGTCCGATTATTTTCAGATTATATGCTTAGAAACTTATATTAAAGAAAATGACAGTTTCTCGTGCAAAACCCATGGTTTGGAATCAAATAAAGTTTATTTTTGCGTAGTGTACTAAAATATAAGTAAAAGTCAGAGCGTAAAACAAAATATATCTCGCCTCTCTGCAATTCAGTTAACAGTACAACTGTTCGATTTTCAGATACTCTCTTCCTACAGCACGAAACAATATCAAAATCTAATAAATCACTTGGGAGCATTTTAAAAGCTACATACAAATATCACATAATTATAATACAAATTTGCTTGAAAACTGATTATTGTAAACAACTATCTTTGTGTCTGTTTTAGCCACGATATGGCTCTTAACCATGTTATTTAGATTTCAAGAAGCCTGCGCAAAAACTTGCGGTTGGTTAAAAAAAAGTCTATTTAACACTCGCACGACTTTTTCTACCAGTTTGAATTTCTCGGGTATTCACTATATTATACTATTGTAACAAATGAGAAAGCACGATTTACTGCTAATCACATTATATTGCCTTCTAGTCAGTTAGCTGAGGCAGTATTTTGTGTAAACCCTCTGAGATAATTCAAAATGTAAATATAGAGAAAACAAAAAGCCCCTGAAATAACTATGTTAAAATATAGGCAGCGTAGGTTGACTTCTTCTGTTCACTGTGATACAACGTACAAGGAATAATTGACTTAAATCGATAGCATAACGACGAGAAATATTAATTATACATCATAAAGTAAACAATTGATTGTGAATTTTTGTGATCCACATAAAAAGAAGCGGTATCGCCAATGATATTAATTGAGACCAATCAAGTGCAGTGAGATTAGAAATGAATATCAACTTCTCACAATTGCTGGCTGTGCCTAGCCATTTTCTTCATCAGCGTCGAAGTCCGCCATGTTTAGCGAGAAAATTGCAAAAGTGTTTCATGAGAAGGCTGACGATTTTTGAGTGTTAATAAATTGTTCAAGGCATTCATGAAACTAATATTGATTCTTTTATCAATATATGTAATACATCCGTACTATCCCTTGGATAGTATTAATAGAATCTAATTCCGACTGATGCTAGGCTGCGAGGAGTAAAACTTCATTAAGACTAGCACTCATTAAAAAAAAAATCGTTCCATAGCGTAGCACCAACGTTACACTTAGATCACTTTTGTACAAACAGAACAACCGTCGAATGGAAGCACAGTAAAGAACTGTCAGATTATGACTAGCACTGAATTGCACCTGGCACGATTCACAGGCTCTGTCCACTGAACGCTTCATAAACGTTTTACTCTCTCCCACAGTCCACTACAACAACACTTCACTACAATAACAACTAGTACAACTTCCTCTGGCCACGAGCGAGTCCCTTATATAGTGCCTGGCACAGTGAGAGAGTTCAGGATGTGGAATGCTCTGGAGTGAATAGGGAGGAACGGTATAGACGAAGGGTATGGCCTTTGGTTCTGCCGGAGGACGGGTCATTAAGGTAGGTAAGCGCTTTCGGCCCGCTCTTACCGTTGGCAGAGCACAGACAGCCGACCGCCAACTCGCACCATCAACACTCGGGCCCGAGGGCCTCCGTGACACTATTAACACAAAAAGTGATTTTTTATCCTATTATTTTAATCAACATAAAAATGTTTGCATAGAAAAGATTTCAGATGAAGCAATATGAAGTTGCTTACAGGTAAAAAGAGGAAGCAAGAATCAATCATATCACAAGTTTGGTTTAATTTCTTGTGAGTTGACGTGTAAAAACGAAAACTGCCAGTCTGTAAACGTACATATCTTGCGTGCAAAGCAGGAGTCAGTTTAGAACTAAACCTCCAACAAGAAGTATTTCGGAACTGACTAATAGCACGAAAAGTTTTTTTTTTTTTTTTTTAATGCATAACAGAGGTCAAATTTTATCACGAATTCCTATTGCAAAGAATGCCTTAAGTATAAAGAAGTTTTCATAGGCTGTTCATAGAAAATGTAAACACATGTGCATTATGTTACAAAAATATCTCAACTAATATTTTAATAAAAATCAATATATTTAAAATTGTAAAATAATGTTCCATGTGACTCGTCCAGCATCCTTAAAATATGACTTCAGTATGAAATGTTATCCTCTTCGGAAATGTCCATTCTGCGCGCGCACACACACACACACAAACACACAAACACGCGCACCCGCAAGCACGCGCGCACACACACGCACGCACACACATACAACCCCATCTCCGCGGTGTTGAACGTAGACTTACAAACTGGAGGGTCCAGATTCGAATGTTGCTGTGGGGGAACTGGCTGAATAAGATATTTTCCTTATCTTTGTAAGATAAACCCAAATGTTGAGCTACTAAGTTCACTGAGCTCTGGGATCATTGTATTGCTCTCCCTACTGTCCTGTATGACAACAAAGGAGCTAGCCGACCCACTGAATTAAATTAAATAGTTCATTAAAACTAATTAAACAACTGTTTAGGAATGTTAAGGCTTATTTTATCTTATTTTATCCCATGTCGGTGGATTTACTGGTGGGACAAAATTCCAACACACCGATGGCACTAATGTGATCCTGGCAATTGAACGGCGTCGATAGTTTATTCACCTCCTACCATAGCCAAAAATTAACTTTTAATTACACTGCTGGTTAAACAATGTGAGAACAGTGAAAACATGCTTAAACATATTGAACTTACAGATGATACCACATTGTTAATTATTATTGTTAAAACTTGACTGTATTCGTGGGATGCATAACAGCAAGTTACGCACAAAACTTACGTGTAACGTTATTGCATGCCAAATATCCAGGCCCTGATTTGCTTTAAATTACTTTATTCAAGTCCGATTACATGCACAGTCGGGGGGAAAACAATACCTTGCTAATTTGGCTTGGCTTCCTTTCCACATTTATGGAGCAGCTGCACATTTGCATGGTTGTCCTCTTTCTGCAATGGGTGACACCTTTTCATCCATCACAATATGCATGAAAATCTTTGCAATTTATTCGTTGAACTTGAAAGTATTTATAAAAACTGAGAACATACATAGAACGCAGTTCTTCATCAACTTAAGTACAGAGCGATACTATGGCGAAGGGCAAAGAGAGGTGAGGGAACTACCGATCACTGATTGGTCGAAAAAGTGACGGAACAAAACTCACAAGATCCAAGGATCGCGAGACTTTTGACATAAACCGGAAAGTTTGTCGCTTATTTAAACGTGGATCAAGTGAGAAATGAAACCAAATTTCTCCGGAATTATATTTTACGCAGAAAACTGAATCGTAACACAGTGCTATCTCCACGCTGTATTTTTTGGATCATGTAAGTTATGACTCTAACCTACTCAGTTATACCACGTTACATGGCGGGAACTATATCAGATATTGTGATATAAAGTTATGTAAGATACT
This sequence comes from Tenodera sinensis, assembly GCA_030765045.1. Classification (NCBI taxonomy): domain Eukaryota; kingdom Metazoa; phylum Arthropoda; class Insecta; order Mantodea; family Mantidae; genus Tenodera; species Tenodera sinensis. The sequence goes on along the minus strand of CM060964.1, from coordinate 122,803,116 downwards.
TAGAGTTGTACTCACTTAAATATCGTCCCCCTTGGGCCCTAATGACCTAGTTGTCGACGGGCCCTTAAACAAAACTCACTCACTCACTCGATCCCCTTCGTCAGAATCTACCACAAAAACCGCGTTGTCCTTCGACGATGATGATTCCTGGGTGTGTAGCTCTGTCAGCTTTGGATTTTTTCAAATATGTGCTTAAGTAAATCATAGTTGCAGCCACATTTCCCCGCATTTATTAGTATAAATCTTATTGTCAAAATGGAATATTCTGAGGGACGACGATTACAGGTTACTATAAACACTGATTGGCCAATTACTTATTTGATAATAGCTTTTATTTTCAAAAGCGCCAGATTAAGCGCTAATTATTAATTGAGGAAAACACCAGATTTTCGCCATGGCGCTAATTACAAAAATCTGGCACCAGATGCATTTAAAAGGCACCAGATCTGGTGCCAAAAGCACCAAATTGGCAACCCCGGCTAGAAAGCTGGCGCTTGTTGAGGGCTACTTATTTCGATACCCAATCAACTCTTTCCTATATGGGTCACATTTGTGCAATAAATTGTCCATAATCATAGATAAAAATCGGGAGTGGGTAGCTTCTGAAGTTTGTCAGCAGATAGTTTAAAATAATCGTAACGTATGAGTCTCCTAAGTCCGTTCCAGAGGGATCAAACAAATAAATTCTAATGTGCAAAGAATTGAAAACGATATACTATTTTCCAAAAAACTGCGAATAAGACAAACATATTTTCTGGATCATAGAGTGTTAACCGTCATAGTTAAAATCAGTAAAACAATACAGATTTGTACTCAGATTTTAAAACAAAATATAATTTTTTTATATATTACCCTTACTTTTCTCGGTTATGTCGATCAGTCTGGATAAATTACTCAGATGTCCACATAACGGGCTATAATTATGGGCAGGGTTACATTTTGAACGCTGCAAAGTAACCTATAGTTTTCAGTTACTATTATGGAGGTACACAATTTTGTCCTCCATTGATCAAACAATGTAGATTTGCGCATAAAAGTATAAAAGTAATTATAACATTTTTTCTTTAATTTAATTATTTTAAGTTTTAGGATAACATAATGATTTCCAAGTTCTAAGCCCTAGGTAATCATTAATGTTTTCTCCGAATCGTACCAATACTTCCTGCAATCAATGTTCAACCCAAGTAAGGAGGAATTCGGCAACATACAAACAAAGCAATGTTTAAGATTTTAAGTTTCTTCTTTTGTCACGGAAAGTTTAAAGAGATCATCTTTTATTATGAACTAAAAATGCTCTCTCCACTCACCCTTCTCCTCCCCTACCCCCTTTCTCTCTCTCTTTCATGCGACTTTAGCAGATAAAAGTAAGCTTGCGTAATACCACTTTCACAGGCAACATTATATAAGGATCAAACTAATTATTCACAACGCCCAGATCCTGCCTTGCAAAATTTGTAGATTTTAATTGCATTTCTGTTATTAGTGATAATGGAAATTGCTTCCTTAATTTGCTGAGACGTTATAGCATGACAAACAATTGTGCTTTGATTACACAGGTTACCCAACACTCATTTTCATCTCGCTTACATTTTCCGAAATCATTCCAGCTCTGCTCTGCCTGTGTGTAAATAATTGGCCTGCAACGAAGCAAGCACAGTTCCTAAATAATATTGGCAATACGAATTCGCGCAGTAAACATTTCCTACTACGAGCACTCACAAACAGCGCGCGCACATACATACACACAAATAAATAAAGAGAAGTCAAATGTCATTTACAATCTATTTTATTTCACAGTTCTACTATGGGATGTATAAAACTAAATATTTTACTGATTGCCAAGCGCTTTTGACTATGCTGATTTTACGAAGTGGACGTTGTAATCTGGAGGACTGCATGAGGCACTTAAATCCAGATTTACGGTATAACATTCCCTTCTTTGCACAACCTGCCTCACAGTTTCGATTGCAGAAGGACCGTAATAAGAAGTGCGCGTGAAAATAATCAACGGACAAATTTTATTGCAATACTGCACAATTAATTACGATTCGAATCGCGTAATTTATTACTAGAGCTCGGATTTGTATGCATAATCAAATAGTAAAATATGCATGAAGTATGCACAAAAATATAAACCATATGTCCATAATTCACAAATACGAATGAACAAATATTGCTTTGTGCGTAATCTCTTCCCAATTCGAGTAAGGGTTCACCATTGGCTCATGGCATCACGCCGTAGCGAGCCGAAGTAGCTGGTTTCGGAATTTATTCCAAGATTATGCGAGGGTACATGTGTGAGCCGGATTCAACTGATCAGGAGGCAACTTGTTCATTTCAGTGACTCTGAAAGTATAGATGCAATATTGATCTTGACCGTATAGTACACTTTTTCAACATATCTCACCCTCATGCTGATAGGGCTGAATGTGGACCTAAACGGAATCTCACCGACTCCGAAAACAATCAATTGGACTCTTAATATCGGTTGCCTTGTATCACTTCTAAATGTCATCCCTTTTCACTCGCACAGAATTGTTCTCCAGACAGATAAGACTTTGTTTACCGAGTTGGGTTGAAACTGCTCCAGGCCTTCCAGAGTTATATTGGAAAATACATATGAGAAGGTACTTTTCAAACCAGATTAAGTCCATTAGAGCAAATTTTTCAGGAGAGAAGAAAAGCTAGTAACACCTAAACTTTTGGAGATAAATTGAAGTTTTGAAAGTAGAAAACACTGTGTGGATTCCAAATTTTGCATATACATTCGTGTTCTATTCTTTACCGTTGCAGAATTCTGGCTTCGATTTCGAGACCTAGCTGTTGAAACTTGAAACGCAACGATACGTACCTTCCCACACATTTGAGGCTGTGAAAGCTTTAGCACTACTGATATTACATAGGACGCGCAAAAACTCGTAGGTATTTATGGAACAGGAGTAAAGTCATGAACATGTTTCCTTTTTAAAATATTTGTGCGTTTCTCGTACTACGATTAAGGTAGCCTCATAAGTGTTTTATGCTCTTCCTAAGATTTCATTTGGAATTAAGTGTCATTGAGGACCACCACACATTTAGATACGACAATACCGCAATATGCCTGAGTTGACTTATGGATTGGGCCATTTTGCCTGAGTTTCGCATCTACATTGCCAGTTTTTCGAGTAATTCATAATGTGCAGTAGTAAGCAGAAAGGTGCAGATGACCTTAGGTATCGCTCATGTTACAAGTGCAGAACTTACCTAGGTGGCCACCAAAAATGCAACTGTATTTACCTGAAACAGAGAAAATTGTATTTCATTGATGCGCATAGATAACGCCTTTTGTTTATCTTAAAGCTCATCTTCTACCCAACAATATCCAGCAAGCATATGACAGATATATGTATGTATGATGAATAACAATATTAATCCTTTGAATTTTGCGGGAAAAAATTTACATCCGGCGAGTCTCAGGCCGCCAATGTCGGGCAACCATGAGCCGTATGAACACCGGTTCTTTTGAGCTTTCATCATCTGGGGTACCCATTGTTGAAATTTGACCAAAATTAAAAAAAGAAAAAACCGAAAAAACTAATTTCTCGTCCAAAAATACCTTGAATATTTAGCTTCAATTACATACTATAGTTTCATTATTTCAGAGCCCTTTAAAACAAGTGCCAATTTAGATGGACAAGAAAACTCTGCCTAATGACCTGTATTTACTTTCAATGTCTTTTAATCGACTTCAATTTTGTTACACTTTTGTGCATTAAAATGTTTTACACAGTGTAGTTTGTAACTAACTTTGCTGAGATTTCCATCACAAACTCAGAGAGAATGAACTTAAAAGTACTGGATTTCTCACAAAATTAGGATTAAAGGCTCATTTATATAAAACCTTGCTTCATTTGAGGGCTGCCATATAGACAAACTATAGCTATACAATTAACATGTTTTTATAGAATTTACAAAATAAAATTAATTAAAACACCAAGTATTTAAAATCTATCAAATTCATTACAATCAGCATCAAATGAAATAACACACATCAATCAGTCTTATAATTCAGGATTATTAGCTATAAAACATAATGTAGTTAATAAAATTGTATATAACAGTTTTAATGAATTTTCGAAGCATCAATAATTATGAGTACAAAATATTTGTCATAATGATAATTGATCCCTGATCACCGGTGTACATCCAATCTGAAATAACCAGAAGAGCACAGCAACAACAACAACAAAATAATAATAATAATAATAATAATAATAATAATAATAATAATAATAATAATAATAATAATAATAATAATAATAATAATAATAATAATAATAATACTAATAATAATAATAATAATAATAATAATGATAATGATAATGATAATTAATAATGATAATTAATAATGATAATGATAATGATAATGATAATAATAATGATAATAATAATAATAATAATAATAATAATAATAATAATAATAATAATAATAATAATAATAATAATAATAATAATAATAATAATAATAATAATAATAATAATAATAATAATAATAATAATAATAATAATAATAATAATAATAATAATAATAATGAATAACAAACCGAATGCTAATATTTTAATGTTCTCAAAATCACGATTTTGACATGTTGACTGTGTTAGAGCAGTGTGTGGTAAAAGTTTCAAAACGTTAAGATAAAAACTGCAAGATTTAGAATTTTTTCCTTTGGGTACTGTTAACATTTCTTAAGTGCAACTGACTTCAGTTCTCGTTTAAAAGGTGCCATTTGGATCCGAGCCCTTCAGCGACCATTTTGTAACGAGGTTAAAGAGTAGCTTGCAATGCTTTTTTGTTTGCTGACAGGAAATCTGTGGTTAAAAGGCACCAACCAGGTATGCTGAGATCGTGAACAGAGAGAGCAAAATGACTATTTCACACCACCTACACCACTAAGCAATAAAATATGCAGTACCTCTCAACATCCCCCATAAAGACTTCAACTCAAGGGATTCTGTCCGTAAGGGGGGCGTGGCATTGACACCGAGCAGGATCAATACTTTTTAAAATGAATGCATCCAAGATGGGAATAATAGAATCTATTAGCACCTGAAGCTAGTTTTTATTCTTCGTATCTGAAATAAATAATAGCTCGCGTCCATTTTATACGGAATGTAAAGTTCTCAGTACTTCGATATTTAACGCCAGAAATGCATTATTAGGAGAAGAAGAAGGGGGGAAAAAAAGAGAGAGAGAGAGAAGAAGAAAAGTAAAGGAAAAAAAAAAGACATTCATTGATTCGTACAAAACAGATCCTATCATACTAATGTTAAAACGCATGTTTCAAATTTTCCTTTTCTCGTTGACTGAACAAATGCTTCACAAATTAGGTTAAATCTTTATAAACAGTTTAAGAACATCATTATTTTCATAACTAAAACCCTTGGCAAAATTTACAATTTCTTTTCAACTCTTACAAGACCTTATACACCCCAATACGTAAAATATAAATAAAAATATAGTTTCCATGTCAATATACGCGTTAGACCCTAATGAATTGAATTTAGTGACTTCAATTCCACTTTTGGCAAGTAGAAGCTGAGAAAATTAAAATGCTTCTGTAAAAAAATAGAAAGTACAGGATGTGGGTTTCAAATACGCCAGTTCATTTCAGCACGATAAGATGGATTATTAGTATCCTCACCTTGCAATTATAGTTATATGTCCATGAATCATTAAATTCTTTAGAATAACAATAAAACAGCCAACTGAACCCGAAAGCTTTTTCACATGTTTAGAGCCTTCAAAACATGGAACTAATCTCCCCAATTTTATCACTTAGAAAAATGTACTGATCCAACCCACCTCTGGTTCGAATATACTTTCCAAATCAGAGGTCCCGAGGTCGAAATTTGGTTAGGGAGAGCTGCCTGGATAAGATAAGAAAGGGGCGTTAAAGGCTATAAAAATTACACACATTTAAAGCAGAGTCAATAATACAAGGGAATGCAAAGCATCCTCCTTTGTTTAATCGTTCAGAAGTGAATTTGTTTCTCGTACGTACATATGGTTTTCAGAAGGTGGTATATGTGGACTTATACTACTCGTGGAACACTAGTGCTGGTTGCAACCACGACACGTGCAATTCCAAGAGTACTTGTTTAAGGATTGCCTTGTGCTCTGTTGAGCACTTCTTGTCAAATTTGATTTGCACCAGTATCCGGTTTATCAGCTGACAGGGCTTCAGCCTCTCGTAGACGCGATGCATAGACTAAAGCTATGCTTTCCTCCGATCTGAAAACTAAACTGAACTGAACTAGAAGTTAAAACATTTTAGTTGAGGGTCACGTGATCATGAATGGTCGCTTTGTTTATTATGGATGTGCTTCCCTCCGGCCGAGAACTTAACAGTACTGAACTGACGACTGAATCTCTTCTTATTCTTTTGTCACAAGATTTTTAAGCTTTCCACCAGCAATCTAGGCGTCGAAAATTACGGCGGCAGTCGTTCATTCAGTTCAGTTCAGTTCAGTTGAGCTTGGGCCAACTAAAGTGAGGTTATGGTAGCGGTATTGGTTTCTTTACTTTGCAACTTTGATTAATGGATGGAAAACGAAAGTTTTCGCGTAGTGAAGAGGAAATAATTACTGATCTGTTTCGTCAGAACGAACTTACAAACAATCTGCAGCATGCAGAGTGTAGAAATGTAGAGAAAAAGCAGACTTTGAAAGGAAACAAGGGAATCAGTACATAAGCACATGTTGAGCACTGTAATCAGTAAATAAGTAAATATAGTAAAGTACATAAGTAAATAAGATTTACTCTTTCTGGATATTATTGAAATTTTCACTTTGTTAAAAAAAAAAAAAAAAAAAAGCGTACAAAGATTCCGAAATAAGTGTAGCACAATAGTGTAGCAATGGTGACTATGACCTCGTCATGTAGGCAGTAACCCAACTACACGTGATAGTTTCCAAAGCGGCTCGGGTTCGATCCCAGGCAACCGCATGTGGGATTCGTGGTGTACGAAGCGGCGCTGGGGCGGGTTTCTTCCGGGTTCTCCGGTTACCCCCGCCATCTCATTCCATTGGAGCTCCATCTTCATGTATCATCAATTTCACCACCTGCGGTGCCGTATGTAGTAAAAAGCGGGCGTTAAACACTACAAAAAAGTGATAGTTTGGTTAAGATTGCGTATGTGCTAAAAGAGCTGTTTCATCAGAAATACTTTAACTGGGACCTGTGAAGTTAATGGTTATAAAACATGATGATACCTAATTAAATTCGTTGGGCTACCCACCGTCCCTTAAGTGATCTGATTTATATAGCTATATAAAATCAGTCACATCTACAATCTCTCGAGTTATTTCGGTAGACCTGAACGTCTATTATTTACATTTGGACTCGCCCTGTCTCCTTCAAGATAAACAGACTGTAGTAGAGGGTGCATCAACCACATAAAAGCGGCCACTCTGATCCACCCCTTAATCATAAGAAAACTGTGCACAATCTCAGATATTTGCCGTATCAAAACGCGAGTCTAAAGTGGGAGTCTACGCCTATGCAGACGTCACAGCATTTACAGTAAAGCAAGACAAGTTGCACAAATTCAGGCGAGAGGATCTTGCCTGCCCCCATCAACGAAAATGGACCTCAAGTTATCACCTTTTCCATGAAGTTAGCATCATGACTAGAAAGCAGCAGTTTGTGTGTTAGTGTCGGAAGGTAGTGTTTCAACGTGCTTTCACACTGCGCCTAGCTTGCTTCTGCATGTGCGTTTGTTTTCTAGCTCAACAGAATTGTTCTGCGAGTGCTTGTAAGAAGACATATTCGTTTTCATCTTCAAACATTGTCATCGTCTGACACACTGCACATGGTATCAGCCAAGCAGTTCGCACTTCTCTGGATTTCCTTCACATATGGAAGTTACACAAGAGCTAGCAACATCTTACAATCCTGGTCATCGCAATAGTTATCCCTCCACAAACTACATCAAGAACAGATTCGGATCAAAATAACCCCTTGAACGCTCTTCACAGTCTTCAACTGCAGTGATTTGACACAATAGAAATTGGATCACTGTAGTGATCGGGAATTGTTTTTTAATACCGGGAGATCAAAATACCTCCAAACGGGCTGTGCGGTGTTTTGCCTGTCTGCTTCTTCGGCGCTAGTTGCCGTCTGCCGCTATCAGTAGATGAAACCATAGAAAAGCGCGGATGAAACCATACAACATTTTAAAACTACTTTTAAAGTATTTACTTACCAGTTTATAAAAGGAGATGTTGAAACTGGTCACCGTCGTTGTCCATACATTTTTGGCTCTTCTTTAGGGAACTCTACATCACTCGCCGTAGTTCACATGAGACCTGTTGGGAATTTCTTGGTGGATCTTTTGTTCTAAGCCTTCAAGGGGTGTGCCTTTGTTTTGTACACTTTATTTTTTAAGTTGCCGTAGAGATAGAAATCGCAGGGGGTTACATCGGGAGACCACAAATCTCTACTAGCAATTCTGTCCTGAAACACATTGAAAAGCATTTGGTGTATGGTACACCATTAGCGGAGCAATGTTTCTCAGAGCTCCAATAAGAGATTTCTATCTCTGGGATAACTTAAAACAAAGTGTGCAAGACAAACTCACACACTCTGGAAGAATTAAAACAAAATATCCGACAGGAAATTGCCAGCATTTCTCAACGTGAACTGTGGCGAGTGATGGATCGTTTCCTAAAGACATGCCAAAAATGTATGAATGGATGACGGTGACCACTTTCAGCATCTTCTTTCATAAAGTTGGTCAGTAAAACCTTTGAAAGTAGTTTTAAAAATGTTGTATGGTTCCATCCGCGCCTATGATAGCGGCAAACGGCAAAGAGCGCCGAGGATGCCGAGAGACCGAACACCGCGCAGCCCGTTCGGAGGGTTTTTGCTCTCCCAGTACAAGGAAGAGTTATTTCCTTTTCGAAGTTCACTCTCGGGTTTCATGCTCTCCTCCGAGTTTTTATGAGTTAAATTAGCCTTTTTATAGCATTCGGTTCACATTACCTGGTGTTACTATAGGTGTGGTTAAGGTAATAAACAATAAAATTATTAAATTCTGGAAAAGAAGACCAAGATTAAGAAGCTTATGAAAAGTGCTTAATACGAAGCACCCGAGTGACGCTGACTTCATCAAGATCTTTAAACATGATAAATGCTATTGTACAGAGTTGTTGATAATCTGAAACAAAGAAGGGTATTTTGGAATGGAGAAACTCAGCTCTAGTAGTGTTAAAACTAAGGGCCCAACAGACTGGTGTTTCGGTTTATGAGCCCAATCAACATATTGAAACGTTCATACGCTGAGGATAGATTCTATATTTAGAACTGCTTTTTAAAGCACGAATGGCGAAAGACATGCGAGGATAAATGCTGAATAATCTGGCATTCGTGTCACAAACACAGGAGGCTGGTAATCTTTAACAGGAAATCTAGCTCATTCCAAACACATGATATTCTAAGCCTTTCATTCGCTTTAGATATATGCAGCATAAATAACTGGAATCGCATGTTCTCAATGAGGCATGCGTGCAAATAACCAGTCAAGGAATGAGAGACTTCAGCATTCTCCGTCTGCATGTACCTTTAGCTTCTGTGCTCGCTTCAAGTTTGGCATCTTAAATAACACAAAATAAGGAACATTTAATTAAACGCTCCTCAGAAATAGAGGTCGCATCGTTCTGAGCATGTTTATAATTGTGTATTGTGCTGCACAGCGGTGCCCCTTCACTTTCCAATAACGCTGCCCTTACCATCCACGAAAGCCCTCCGCATTTGTATTGATTTTCTGGGGTGCATGGCACGCATGGATATTTTCTTTGCCGCCCCTAGACATACTGTAGATTATTTATACCGGATGAATTCTGGCTAAAACTTGCCAAGTTCCCCCTCTTTCTGGCATTACAGGTTACTGCCGCTATGCTGAAAACAACGCGTTGTTAATCAGAATTAAATCCCCACGTGTGGACAGTAGTTTCACTCTAAAACTTGCCTACGTTAGTAGGAAGTTTAGGGTGATCCGTCTAGGTATGGATGAAATAAAACTATAAAACATTTACTACTGAACTTTATTGTTTGAAAAATTGTGCATATAACACTGAAAGATGGGAGATTACTCAGTGCTCAACATGATCTCCATTGCACACTCTCACAACTCATAACGATGATGCAATTCAGCCCATGTTCTTTGTGACATCAATGGAGTGATTTGTTGAAAATACTTAATTTTTAGTCCAGAGCATCACTGTTCCTGGATTTCTGCATAGAGGCAACCAGGAACAGTCATGATCAACAACATCCCACACGAAGAATTCATAAGGGAATAAATCTGGGGAGTTTGGGGCCAAGCAATGGGCGCACCACGGTCACATCACATACCACTGAAAGTAGCATTTAGAAAATTACGAACCTCCCACGCCATATGAGGGTGTGCACCATCTTGCTATTCATATTGTTGTCTTGCTCAAGTTGTGGCAAGAGAAAAAACTGCAGATTTAACATACCAAAGAATGCTTTGTACTCGTGATATGTTGTAGACAGTTTAATCATCCACGATTTACATTTATCATTTTAGGTTATGCGTTATTGATTGTCACAAATGAAAACTTCTATCTGTTAAGTATGATATAAACAGCAGGAAATTTGCCCTATAATCATATTGGCTTTCACAAGAACGTTTAATTCTACCCACACTCACACGGATCAATCTGTACAATTTGTAATCCACCTAAACATTAAATATCCAGCTTTTGACGGAAACAGATGTTTCGAAGTCTGTGAATCCAAAAAGCACAATTAGAAAATAGTGAGAGTGATAGGCAGAGACAGATAAAATGAATCAGTGAGTAGTGAGTGAATGAGCACATCTCATAAAGAAGCTAAATATCAAATCTCGTATTTGAGTTCGAGACCATTTAAGGAAGCTTTAGAAAATTCTCCCCCCAACCAATTCTTAACCGGCAAATTCCTCGCTTTTTAGTATTTATACTCATGAGAATACTTCTAAAGAGTTTTCATTTAAAAATCATAAGACTAACATAGTGCTCTGAAGAATTAAATCCATACCTTACATTTTCTACATGCAGCTTTTGATGCTCTCTTGATTAACAGAGAATTTTGGAAGCCATAAGAGACACACAAAACTTACCTATCACAAAAACAGCTAGTTATCACTAAAATATACTATTTCTGCCAAATTCATTCGTAGCTCTAACCACTTCCAAAACATTTGTTAGATGATGTTTAAAGTTTCCGAAGTTGTGCATGGAACACAAATGTCTTAGGTAAAACAGTTGAATGCTGTTTCCCACTGTTTAGTTTGAAAGCATTTCTAGGCAAGTATGTGTACACCAGAACATAAAAGAACAAATTTTTATTCAAATAGTGTATTATATGTGGAAAATGTACGCATCCGTACAGGGCAAAAATGGTGTTGCGAAAATTGCACATCATACATTTGTCACAGTATAACATCCCTTATATATCGCAGGTGTAATTAGACGACGAAAGAAACATTTTTTTTTTCTTTTGGTAGGTTTAACGTCCGCTTTTACTACATACGGCACCGCAGGCGGTGACACTGATGATACATGGAATGAAGATGGAGCACCGGTGGAATGAGATGGCGGGGGAAACCGGAGAACCCGGAGGAAACCCGCCCCAGCGCCGCTTCGTTAACCACAAATCCCACATGCAGTTACCTGGGATCGAACACGGGCCGCTTTGGTGGGAAGTGAATGGTCTAACCACTCGGCTACGGCGCGGTCGAAAGAGGCATATAATGCATATCCAAGCATCTACACTGCTGTGAAGAGTACTGTTCTTAGAGACAGCGAGAGAGAAAGAGAGACAGACAGACAGACCATACACCCCATCGCCCAAAAGCGACGCCAACGAATTGTTTTCACCGCAGTGGTAAAAGTGATATCGCTTTCCAATTGTATTTATGGAATATATCCAGAGCAGAGATAGCTTATTTTCTCTCTGGAGTATCACTGCGTATCGGAACACTTTAGGTCTCAGTCAGAAAAAAACATTTCCGATCTAAAGGAAATGTATGTGAAAGGATACCTGATCACAGTAGTACGATGCCAAAGGCTGCTTCACTGTGCGGCAGATAACCACAAATGTACAATATTAATCGTATTGATTAAACGTTCATTATTGAACATTAAATGTGGAAACGGCTGCGATCAATTAGATTAATGGAAAATAGGCGAAAGATGCGATGATCATAAACACAGACAGCCGTGCTGAAGAGAGGAAGTGCTATATTCGCATGGCTTTCTCTACCCTCTACTGTTATTAATGAACTACTTTTGCGAGGTCATTTTCTACATCATTTTAATCCGGATAAATCTACAGAAATAATTACATGGGACATTTTTTGGAACGCGACAATCAAATGTTTAAGAACTAGGCGTTATATGCTGGCCTTAAAGTTCCAGACTGTTTCTACGCAATCTCGAGAAACAACTGAATTTCACCAAGACTTACAGTGAATGCCATGGTACTTTTTAATAACGTTCTCCAACGTAGTATCATAGCGGAGGAATGAATGCAAAATAAACATATAGTAATTTATACTGATGACTCAAGTATAAATGGAAAAAACTGGAGCAGATATCTATTACGAGTCTATGGATTAATACAAAAGCATAAGCCTAGGTAGATATGCTACTATCTTTCAGGCAGAGGTACTTGCTATACTCGAAAGTGCACATCATTGCTGCAAAAGGGGACATATATGGAAAAATATCCTTATAAATTCCGACAGCCAGGCTGCACTTAAAGCTCTCAGTTCTCATCATTTAAAGTTTAAACTAGTGCGGGGATGTTATCATAACATTAAATCTTTCCTCCCGTAACAATGTAGAGCTGCGGTGGGTACCCGGTCATTGGGTGTTGCAGGAAATGGAAAGGATGATGTCTTAGCAAAGAAGTCTTTCCTTCACAGGACCAGATCCTTTCTGTGGAATAAGCATCTTAGAAGCCAAAAACACAGTACAAAATTGGATCCGTAATGTAACCCAAAATAAATGGGAAATAATACCCATGAACAAACTTTAAAGGTAGATAATAAGCCTGAGGGCAAACTAAATAACTCACTCGTTAGGTTAACCAAGCCGCAAATTAAAGGGTTATCAACAAGTTTCTCCGCACCGTGCCGGTGCCTACCGCTCGAGTTAACGTTAGTACTGCTGTTTATCTGCATTAGAACTACATACGTAAATCTATGAGATTATATTATTTCGCAGAATGTTATAACCATACGATCGCGGGAGCCAGTGCTACCACCGGAATTCCTGTCTCTAGTAGAACCTTGGTTACACGAGAGCTGCGGAGCGAGTTCTTGATGACCCTATAGAACAGTTATAAGTTACACAACTGGACATGGAGCATTCAGAAAACATCAAAGGTAAACGGGACCATAAAATCCGAACCCATTTGTCGCTTGTGTTTGAAAGCCAATAAAACGGCGAAAGACCTCTTATTAAAATGCGATGCTACAGAACGGAGAAGGTAGCGGATTGTCGGAGGTACCGCAAAATTAGAGAAGGGTTCTAATCTAGTCAGACAAATACTACAACTGTGTATGTACATATAGATCTCTAGGGTCGAAAACAGGAAGCGCACAAAAATTATTTTAGGCTGAGGTGCAAAAGGGAAATCTGCCTCCAAACCTAGTCATAAGCAAAGGCCGGAGAGATGTGCGTTCGTATGCGATACAGGTTAGCTAGACGCAGAGTATAAATGACGTCAGAAGTATACAGCACGGCCATCACATATGCAAACAACTGCCACTAGAAGCAAGAGTCGAAAACAACTTAACATACTACTCTGCGAACTAGTGAAGAATTAAAATATGATTTGAAGCTTTCCTGGCGACGAATATATTCAAGATACTCTCGGGCTTCGAGCCAGGTGTAGTGATGAAAAGACATCCAACGGAGCGGTGAACCACTTCCCCACTAGACTGGGTGTTTTCGACCCGGTACGTACTGGCTGACAGTACTAGTCCCTTCACTCTTGCTAGTCATTCATCCTGAAGATGGGAGAGATGTACACTCCCGAAACGTCGATATCTTTTCATCACTACACCTGGCTCGAAGCCCGAGAGCATCTTGAATAGTGAAGCATTGCCTTGCAAGTGTATACAGACGCCAATAATTACAAGATGAGGTACTTGGATAAGGCCGTCACATATTATACGGTGCAATACAATTAAATTGTAAATGTTATTAACGCTCTATAGGATGCAGATTCATCAGTTATTGTAACTGTAAAGTTCCTGATATCGCATGAACTATCTGAAAATGTTCAGTTCACATCTAACAATTTTGCAGTGTTGCCCAAAGGTATTAAACAATTAGAAAAATCGGGTTTGGAAATGTCCAAGAGCATAAGCATAATAGAAGACTTAGCTAATTCAATTAATAAGATACCTCTTGTGCCAGGTAAATTCTAGAAAGTTGCAAACAAAAATATTGGTTATCAAGCTATTTGTGAAATTTTGAAAATGAGTAGGAAGGATAAACACGTCAGACGACAGAGGATAATTCTTTGCATTTGCACCTCTGACATCGTGTGACGTAGAAAGATGTTTTTCACTGTTTAAAAACTGCTTCAGTGACAGGCGTCGAAATTTCACATTTAATAATTTACGGATGTAAATTGTAACCCAGTGTAATGCATTCTGTGACGATATTATAGTTAATAAATAGCAGTATGTATAAGCGTTTAAGGCAATTCCAGAATGTATAGACTAAGATGCTTGTAGGTTGTGTTGCAGTGAGGCGGTTTTCATGGTCAGGCTGTAACTACATGCAGTTGTTTACATGCGCAAGCGATAACAGTGAAGTCCATGTGCAGTATACCTATGCAAAAACGCACACGCCTCCGGCCTTAGTCTTGAGTAATATGCGAAAAAAGTCCAAGCTCCGAATGTTTGTCAAAAATCGTTGTCCAATGCACTTGAGTTTACAACAACCCGTATATACCCTTCGGACGAGGACAATTAACGTCAAAAAGGAAATTCATTCTATGGATATTCAAGTTCAGACAGCTAGGAACATAGAAGCCGTAACAATACATTATTGGAGAGAACTATTTTGTTCCAGAGGGAGCAGAAGGTACTATTCGCGGAGCTGGTCTACTTCTCTTGTAAATACGCGTTTTTATCAGAGAGGCAAGAAATCACTAGAATGGAAATACAGTGACTCCAGAAAATATTCGCCTGTATTTAAAAAAGAAGAGAAAGAAAAAAGAAACATTTTAGCAGCGAAATTAATGGAGAGGAGAACGCTTTTCGTGTAGGGAAAGGATAATCGATATTACAGCTTGCGAGCTCTTCCCAAGTTTTCATTTTATTAGTTGTTTTAAATCTGCACTTTTTAGTGTGTGGTGTTTACGAACAGATATCGATTCTTCTTCTTCAACTACAATATCGTCAGTCCAACTAGTAATTGGTCTTCCTACATTTCTTTGGCCTCTTGGTTGGTAGTTTAAGAATAATCTTGGTAGCCTATTTTCTTCTATTCTGATAACGTGAGAGTACCATTTTTGTTTATTTTCTTGTATTCTATAATTTAGTTTAAATACTATTAAATTCTTCCGTATTTCTTCATTTGATGGTCCAGTAGGCTGGCAACAGCAACATTTCTTAAAATTTTCATTTGGCTAGATTCTATTTGTCTCTTTTCTTTTCTATTTAAGGACCAATTTTCATATCCATAAGTTAAATGAGGAATAGCTATTGTTTTGTAAACTTTCATTTGTGCGTTGCATTGTTTTATTATTTAATATTCGTCGTATTGTTCCGCACATCCTCTGAAGTTTATTAATTTTAAATTTTATGTCTTTTTGCGTATGTAATATTGCAGCCCAAATAATTAAAAGAAGATACTTGTTCTATGAGGCATTTAATAATGACTTAAAAGACGGAAGCAGGGGTTTATATACAGAGGAGCTAGGTTATAAGATCTAAGAAGGTAGCCCCTTCATTAACCTTAGCTTGCGCAGCGCTCGTAACGCGGCCAGGGGAAATTTGAATTACTGACAACCTTCAAAGGACAGGCCGGAATGATATACCCACACAAGACGACTACAGCAAAGAATAAGAATAACGAAATGGTTTAGGTATTGCCACAACATATATACTTTATCTGCGTTTAATGCTGAATTAATTTTTATGACAACTGACAAAGTGATCATCATATGTTACAAACTGGCAGAGAAATCTATGAAGCAGCAAAGTCTGAGACATTAATGAGGAAGATCGGTAAAAATGTCAATAATTCCTGACTATGTCGTTTTTCTGCATCAGATTGAAGTACATCTCCACCGCAATGTAAGATACTGTATTAAAACGATGAATTTCTAATTATTATGCAACCAATACAGTTAAAGTTATTTAAAAGGCGATCCTGTGTTATGCAATATCGTTCATTCTTTCTGCATATTAAATACTGGATTTTTCTCCGTGTCAATTTGGCTACTGCAATACCTAATTTTTTTAGCTTTTAGAACGGATATCAATATTTTCTGGAATCACATACACATACATTCTTTGTGACGGTTTCTCTGGGAAAAAACCGATATTAATCCACATATCTGTCCATTATGAAAGCATTTCAACCTGTGGAATGTCAGCTGTTAATTTGAGCGAAGTCGTCACCCGCAGGGGTTCTATTTTTGCACTAGTTTAACCTGATTAGAGCTTTTCCCTTATGCTGCGGCTTTTTCAGCCTACACAGTGTGGTGGTTAGGATAGTTCCACTGCTATGGTACACGCATTAGTACTGTCTGGGCAGCCCAGGTGTGCTTTTACATGATTCGTTGATGTTTAATATTCTAAACCAGCTACAATAACGACAACGTATTGTACAACGACGTAGCGAAGTTACCTCTGGTGGAGATACTTTAAACATAAAAACAAAAGATTATATTAAATTCGGACTACAGTGGATAACAAATGAATTGTTCGATAGTAATCCCAAATAGTGCTTCGTAACTACAGCAGTACCGTGTAGCCATCGCTAAACAAAAGAGAACCGGTTGTTTTTCTTTTCAGTACTGTTTAATGTCGTTCTTACAACATCCGACACCTTGCACACAGATTACACATGCAATGAAATGAAATGCAAATTTGGGAAAGGAACCTTTCGGATAGCGACGTTCCACGCCTAAGTTTGGGTTATCTCCCCGGCATTTATAACTTAAGAGGATTGAGGAAAATGAGGAAAAACCTCGGGGAGAACGGTTCTGGCGGGATTTGAAACGCGGACATCTGTTCATATTGGTTTGAATTTTTCAATACTTCTTTTTTATTTTCATTTTTAGAGGGCTATCGCTATACAGTTGTTTTTCACGATACTATTAAAAGAGCAAGGACATTTAAGGACAGCATGCAACGTCTCGGTTTTTAACAATGTCCATTCGGTTTCCTATTTCCCCCTGTACGTTACAATAAAACGTGCAACGTAACTATTTCTCCAAATGCTTATTTCGATTTGAATAATGTAGATAAAATAAGCTTACGTAAGAAAACTTCACAGCATATAAAAATAAATGATAGTAGGTAGAGAAAAGCATGTGAATGTAACGCATTCGATTTGTTAAGGTTATCTCAAAACCTGGATTTCCGGCGAAATCCCCGTATTAACTTTTTGAGTGGAATGTAACTAAATTATAAATTATGTTGTTGTTTAACGACGCTGTCAATTGCCAGGATCATATCAGCGTCGCAGATGTGCCGGAATTTTGTCCCGCAGGAGTTATTTTACATGCCAGTAAATCTACTGACATGGAGCTGTCGTTTTTAAGCACACTTCAAAACCACCGGTCTGGGCCGGATTTGAACCCGCAACCTTAGGATCAGTAGGCCAGCGTCTAAACAACTGAGCCACCCAGACTGAGAGGTAGAATGTAACACTGTTGTAGTCAAGGAGTAGTAAAATATAAAATAAAACATTTCATGTTGCCAAGTCGATGGCGAACATTCCCCAATTTAAGCTTTTTAAAATGGTGTTCAGTCTGTGAACTGCATCAGAATCTGGATAATATAGTAAAATCCACGGGTGTTAATTTTAACGGCACTATCCATATAACAGATGCAGTAGTAGCAGGAGCTCTAAAATTAAATTTAAAAAATGTGTTATAATTCATTAGATTCCATCTCTTTAAAATGGCATTTTGACTCGGCCAAATAGTGTTTATTCACACTTTTCAACATACTTCAAAAATACAGACTTACTCAATAAACACATATTTTTGAAGACTAAATTAATACCTCCAAGATTCTATTTATAAAAATACTTAAGAACATAGGAAAGATTAGCTACACAAGTTATACCCATATTCTATAAAAATGAAGTTTGACTTGAAAGTAGTTGTTCCCAAATGGAAGGGTCAAGAACAGTGGACTACGTAAACGAGTGAGTTAGTGAGTCAGTAGGGTTTAAGGGTCCGCCGACAACTACATCATTAGTTAAACGAGTGGTGCTCACTGCGATATGACGATTCGCAGTTAGCGGAGCTAGGCAGTAAAGAACTACGGTAAGATGGTCGAGGCAAAGCGATCATTTCAATCACTTCAATTCAATGCCTCGTGAGCAGTACTACCTTTTATATTCATACATTTTAAGTGAATTTGTTTTCCATTTAGTTTTGCAATATTGTAGCACATTAATAACATTTTGTGCGCGCCACCACTGGAAGCAGCATAGAAAGAAACAAGAGTGGTAGAGAAAGTCATGTGAATGTTATGCATGGACTTTACTTCTATTTGGTATAATTTTGATACTTAACACTCAGCCATCAAGCACCTGTTTCGAGTACATTTCTAATGTTCTTTAATTAGACAGCTGACGATAGTAAATCCCTTTCCGGATTCAGAAGGTGAAGACCTATTTCCTCTCTGGTTATATCCGGTTATTGCATTTTTCGTTCATTCGCGTATGGGAGTACATCCACGGAAATTTGAAACCTAGGTATTACACGTATATGGCGTGACGCCGGGCTCGGCGCACAACAAAGGGCGTACGGGGCTAAGTTGCTTCACGGCACATGCCAGGCCGGCGAGCAAACAAAGGCACAAGGTCAAGCTTCCTCACAACGCTCACGCGAGCAAACACCTGACTAACAATCGAAGCGACTATACAAAAGGGGTTTTCTCCAGTGCCTTCGAGAAAGCCCTGGTTACGTCACCGCCACCATGTTTGAAGGAGTTCGTGGAGGGTCTGTGTGACGTCATACCCACTATATAAGGTGGTCACAAAACAGCAGTAGGCGAGTTTACGGTTTACAGACATGAGTCAGTCAGTGTGTCAAGAGAGTGCAAGACAGTTGTTCGTGTGTGTGTCGTGAAAGATGTGTCGGTCCTCCTAAAGAAGATCTAACGAGCGTCGAGTGAGTGCAGCGTCGTAGTAAGTGTATGAGAGACAGAGAAATTGAAGCAAGACATTGAAAGGACTGAGTAAAGGTTACGAGAAGTAAAAGTTGTAAATGATGATAGCAAGAAAGACTGCAGACTGTGTTAATGACCACAAGAAAACTGTATACTTGTGATAAAATTTTAAAGACAATAAAGAGATAGGAAAGTAACCGGACTAGATGTCATTTTGTCACAATATCTATTTTATATTAAAACTTAAAATAGTCGGCAGCTAAAGCAAAAGAAGAAAATTAATACCTTGATCATTCATATACTACTGAAAAGTGCAATTCGTACAAGAAAATTTAAATTCTGCAGAGAATGATGAAATTTTGTTTTCTTTTATGTTATAAGAGAAAGAAGATTACTTGAAACTGAAATATTATACAACAAAGTGTTGTATATTTATTACAGGAAGACACTCTAATTCAACGAAATTTTATACTCTGAAGAAGTGATGTGTATTCTAAACATTACCACCCTATTTGATCCTGTATACTTTGTGTGGAAAATAATGTTGGTAGAATCTGTTTAGTGGACGCGAGTGCACTTGCTCCACAAAGTAAATATGTGTTACCCACAACTAATAACTGCCATAATCCATCTCCACTCTTCAGAAAAGGGAACCTCTATATCTGTCCTTGAAGACCAATAACAACCCTGATTTTAAGGAAGTGACAGTTACATCTTGACTCCACGTGGAGTCTCAGTTGCCGAAGTTCTGAATTGCAGCTTTTTTCTGCTTCATTATCCACAAAGGGTCATGTAAAGGCTTGCAACTCTACGGAAAGGACTGACAAAGAGGGGACCATGTTGTTAAACGATTATAAGGGTTCCTCAAAGAAGGCAGCCGAACTACACACGCGTTGACTAAACAGACTTTAACCGTATATGCTTCGCAACAATACGTTCCGCAGTTAGTCACGCAAGCTGTAAATTTGTTGACATACGTAAGATCCGCGCATGTGGCTTTTACAGCTTTTATGATCGATTACATCAGGCAATACAGTCCTTAGAAGTAAGAATTGAGCAACGACAACATGCTATGATTTTTTAATTACGAACAATAGTTAATTTACTGTAAATGGGATAATGAAGGTAATTTCCTAGCTTTGAGAGTGCTAATATAAAACGAGTAGCTTCACGAGAGCATATATGGAATGAATATCTCATTCCTTTACAATCCCTTAAATATTTAGCTGCATGAGGCGGTTCCTAATGCATTTCCGCGAGTATAGGACGGAACAAGCGGCCGTGTTCGCACAATGTTCGGTGATAGGCAACACCTATGCGTACACACGCACACGCACGCGCACACACACACATACACACACACACATACACACACAGAGAGAGCGAGGGAGAGATCATTTAAATATGACGCACTGTATGGTTTATGTTAAAGAAAATCATGAATTTTGAATTGCCAATATTGTTATTTTATAACAAGTAAGACGAAATCTTGAATTTTACTCACATTAACACGAAAACTGATGTCATTTAAAACTGACAACAGCTGCGGAAAGGAACGTATGCAAATAGCACAATGTTTTAGGCTAACTTGGTTATTTTCAATGTTATTTCTAATGCCACGATTTAGTACAGGAATGTCAAATACATACGCACAGCAACATTGCATCTCGGTTCACAGTTCTAGATATATTGTGGCATAGAAAACTGGAATATTTTATGTAATATAAAAATTGTTGTTTTTTTTTCCTTGGTCCAGAAATACAGGATTTTAATCTTCCACATCAGATCAATATGGGACAAGCTTGAAATACAGAATATCCTAACAAAATGTGACGCGTGGCAACTCAATAATCATACTGTTGTCAATGTATACCGATCGCTTGCAGTTTAGACATTTCGTTAAAGCAGTACTAAAACTGAGTTGGTAACATGAAAATGCAATAACTAACCGTATTGAAAGAATGCAAAGTTTGAGACTCTGAGTTGTACAGAATGATCTGTCTCTGACTTTTGCCCTAGTTGTTGGCTTACAGATACAATTTTGGATTTGGTTAATTACTCATGTTTTCTATGTTCATTTTGTACGAGTATGACTTCTGTCACTTGTGTGCTGATAAGTATACTTGCGCTGCTGTATGCTAATATTACACAGCGAAACACAGAGCGTGCAACGCGAAATAGGCGCTGGAGTCATGACAGCATTCAGCAGAGCTAGCAAACTTACGGTAACCCAACCGAAGCAAATAACATAAGCGGGCGATCCTAAATCACGCTAAAAGCATTCAACATATTATAATGAATACGGCGGCTGGAGTGTGCGAAATGTGTAGAAGTGAAAGAGTTCAAGGGCCTTTCTCTCCCATGAAGTATGGCATTTTCCCTTTTCAAGTTCCGCTATGTTTCAGGAAACAGTCAAGATGATTCAGTAGTTACATGTTTTTAATAATACAGTATTCCAGATAGCAAGTACGAAGCTCATTATGTATGCTATTGTAGTGTTTTACTCCTACAAAGGGCATTTTCGTGATATTGTATCCATATGACTTTCCATTGAAATAAAATGAGATCTATTACTGGTATGCAAAGCAAATGCGAATCACCGCATTTAGTATCCTGTGGAGTATGCACCCCAGGCGACACACGGACCTGCCGTTTGACAGGACACCCAACATCATTTCATCCTATCGTCATTCACAATCCGGGACACACTTCAGCACAGTGGACTTGTACCGAAAGCTATTCAACTTCCTCAGAACCCCAGTGTGCCCTATTTCTTGCTTTTGCGTGCTCGCGCCACATTCAGATTCCGAAGACCTGTCAAATTCATTCTCTTTTCACTTGTTCTTTCCTAAATAAGGAAATCGGAGACGCATCTGGGGAAGTTTTCAAAAGCATCCGATGCCATATATCTTCTTTCTCTCCTTGGCGCATATGACTACATGAATTTGACTTTTCTTCTGGATTTGAATTATAATTTAAAAGCACATTGGTGCATTTTTCGAAACAGTTCTAACTTCAGAGTGAATAACACAAGTTTCGCTGCTGAACATGTGTTATTTAATGTAATGCTTGAGTTTTATGTTAAACATGTTACAGTAATTTAATAAAGTAATCTCTAAACATTCTAGGAAACTTTTCTGACTACAAGTCTAACCCTGAGTTTGCTACAGGAGCTTTCGAAAAGTGGCATTCTTTCCCGAAGTTTGTGTTTGTTATTTAAGCCTTCCTAAGCAAGACCCAAAACTAATATGGTCCAGAATACAGCGCATCTTAATTGAATCGCTTGATGACAGCTTGTATTTGTTTCTGCGTACAAAATGACCACTTATCACCGCTTTTGAAGGCAGAATTTTGATTTCAAAGCTGTCCACGGTTTTGAATGTGCTTCCTATGCTTGATATACAGAAAGAATCGGACAACATTCTAACCAAATGGCAGTTGGTTACAAAACTGTATATTTTTTGTAGTATTTGTGTTAATGTGCGCTGATTGTTCAATGTAATAAATGCAAAGAAGATCTAGGAAACTTAAAAACGAATAGCTAGGCTAAGATTTGCATGCACTATAACATCACTGGGACCGCATGGGGATTTTATCCCCTCTGGGAGATCTGGCACGGGGTGCACTCAGCCTCGTTAGGTCCCGGGGGGACCAATTGAGGAGTTATTTGATGGAGAAGTAGCGGCCCCAGTTCTAGAAGACCGCATAACTGGCCGGGAGGGCTCGGGGCGCTGACCACGTCCCACCTTCCAGTCTGCACCTCACCAATGACGCCTGTAGTGGGCAGAGGTGGGGGACGCAGCGGCTGGGCGGTAGGCCTTGGCCCTTCGTGGGCTGTCGTGCCGGGGTTTAGGTTTATGACATCACTGGGCGAAAACAAACAAAAACCAGATAGTATTTGTTGTGGCAAAGTTGACTTGCAGTCCCAAGATACGGATGTGAATGTTTCAACCCGGTGTTGCGAAATCCTTTTATTATTTGAATTTAACTGTGTTCACTTAACCTGAAGATCTTAACACGAATACTTATTATGTTCGCAAAATGCAGTGTAGGTTAGAGCATCTGGTGCCGTAAGCCCCTAAGGTACCGTTTATTTAGTGTTAATTCTTTCTCAAGTGCAACGAAAACACCAAAACAATTACGTTTTAGAAAACAGTACGTTTAAGTTTTGTTTCCCATAGGATTTGGAAATATATTGATTCTAATTAATTTGCGACTATTATAGTGATACCAAGCGGGTTGGCTCAGGACGTCTATGGCTCACATTCGGGAGGTCACGGGTTCGATCCCTGTGGCCGAGCTTCGTGAGCTATGGGTTTTTATGGAGGTTTCTCTGGGTCGCCAGGGGAATGCTGGGAAGGATTTCCATATCCTCCGAATTTTCTGTACCTCTATTTGGTTACATTAATCATTTCATTTGACCCTTCATCCCGTTAGGTTTCTTTCATGGTTGGAAGCGTCGCGGCAGCAGCGCGGATTGGACGGCGAGGCACTGGTTTCCACCCCCCCCCCCCATGGGATAGCATAAGCCCGAGGGCGGGGAGAGGAGCTAAGCCAGCCACCGCCGGGGTGTTTCTGACTGGGAAACTCCAGGGACCCCTTGCCACGTGCTCTGTCGTGACGTTCCGGCCACTCTTAGGATCCATTCACCTCATCCATCCTCCAGGGGGTGACCCGTCATGGGGACATGCATAAAATATCCCCATCGGTCGAGGTCATCGAGTCATTATAATGATACTCGTACTTTAAGAAAAAAATATTAAACTCGGAACTTTGCTTGTATGCTATGCCCTATTAGCATGACTATGTCCCTATTAGATGATTTAAATTTATAAATTGAAGTACAGACGCTATTGAACAAGCCTTAGGTCCTGCCATAAATATAACAAGTTCGGTGGGAGTTTATACAGATGTATAATCTACAGAAAAGGTTTTAACATGGACTGGAAAACCGCCGGAGCTCTTAATATATAAAGCTAGCACATGTTAGAAACTGGCTTAGTCCAGAGCACCTTGTGTTTTTATGTCATCTTTCCATTGAATATAAAGCTTTCGGGTACCTAAATAAGTATACAGGACGTGAATCTGCTACGAAAGGACCTCTGCCACTTAATAGGTTGATAAACTCAAGAATAATTACTGACAGTTGGTCACCTTGTACAATTCAGGTATTTTTCACCATTTCAAATGTGAAGACATTTTTACTTCACTCTGCTCTTCTTCATTTGCATTAATTTTCTTTTACTAC